>SJYQ01002428.1:0-23190 GCA_006410935.1 Redunca redunca
CCATGGGCATCCCTCCTCACATGAAGGATTTTAAAAAATCGTTTGGCAGCAATCACTACAACACTATAATCAGTGTATTATGCTAATGCATAATAGGAGGTCTGAATCTTATAGAAAGTCCCACGAAACATTCTTAAGTCAGAGTTTGCAGAGGATACATTCCTAACATTTCGGTTATTTCTCTATTATTATGTGGCTCACAGAGGCCCTATATCTACAGCCAAAACTAAACCCTATCACCTGTGGACAATATTCAAGTCAAAATTCCTTCACACATCACTGAGCATTGTCTAAACCCAAGAGTTCAGAAGGTCCTGAACCATAGGTTCATACCCAGAATATTCCAGATAAGCCCACAAACCAGTACTGCCAGGAAAATATCTAAGTCTGGAGATGATAAGTGTGTATCATTCCCATTTCCAGAGAACATGCCTGGGGCAGCAATCTTGGAACAGGGACAGGTAACAGAAGGAAAATATAAAATCTTTATTAAATGTCAAGGGGAAATGAAAATATGAAACATAGCCCCAAATTTCTACTTTTATTTATTTTTATTTTCAGTTTCTCCCTTCTTTTGTTTCTTCAAACACAAATCTATGTCAACTCACACAAACAAAACTTTGGCTCCACAATCAACAGAAAAGAATAATAATAATGCATGTTTAAAAATATTTGATGAAGAGCTGCTAATTTCAAAGTTCAATCAATTTGTCTGAAAAATCCTAGTCCTTCAACTCCAAAAAACTTTCATCTACTCATACTCTTTCTTTACTGTGAGTATAAGCAAGAATTTATCTCTAAGATTACTTAGATTTCTGTGGAGTCACACCAGGCATTTTAATAAAAACAGCCCAGCACACTAACAGTCACCATTTGGCCTGCAAGTGTTTGTGTCCATTCTTGCTCATCTAATTGTTTCTGCAAGAGCCAGAAAGACAGCAAACACAAAATTCTGTACTCAGGCTTATCTTGTTGTACTGTATTTTCCTTTATTGCACTTTACTGTATTTTTACAAACTGAAAGTATATGGCAACCCTGCACGGAACCAATCTGTCAGTGCCATTTTTCCAAAGGCTACTACTCCTCACTTCTTGTCTCTGCACCCTGAGACACACATTCTCACAACATTTCAAATTTTTTCATTATCATTGTATTTGTTATGCTGATCTGTGATCAGTGATCTGATATTACTATTTTAATTGTCTTGGAGTGCCATGTATTGTCCCCATATAAGACAGTGAACTTAATGAATACGTGTGGT
Source organism: Redunca redunca (assembly GCA_006410935.1). Classification (NCBI taxonomy): domain Eukaryota; kingdom Metazoa; phylum Chordata; class Mammalia; order Artiodactyla; family Bovidae; genus Redunca; species Redunca redunca. The sequence continues at coordinate 1,263 of SJYQ01002428.1, forward strand.
CTGACTACTTCACTAACCAGCCATTCTCTTGTCTTTCTCCCTCTCTCTGGGTTTCTATATTCCCTGAGACATAACAAAAGTGACATTGTTAATAACAGTCACTTAATAACTCTACGATGACCTTTAAGAGTTCAAGTGAAAGGAAGAGTCACACATCGAGCTTTATATAAAAAGGCTAAAAATGATTAAGCTTAGTGAGGAAGGCAAGTTGAAAGCTGAGATAGGCTGAAAGCTGGGCCTCCTGCACCAAATGCTTAGCCAAACTGTGAATGCAAAGGAAAAGTTTTTGAAGGACATTAAAAGTGCTTCTCCAGTGAATACATGAGGAATAAGAAAGTAAAATTGCCTTGTTGCTGATATAGAGAAAGTTACAGTGGTCTGGACAAGAAGAACAAACCAGTCACAATACTCCCTTAAGTCAAAGCTTAATCCAGAACAAGGCCCTAACTCTCTTCATTTCTATGAAGCCTGAGAGAAGTGATGAAGCTGCAGAAACAAAGTCTGAAGCTAGCAGAGGTTGCTTCATGAGGTTTAAGGAAAGAAGTCATCTCCTTAACATAAAAACACAGTGCTAAGTAGAAGCTGCAGGAAGTTTTCCAGAAAATCTAGCTAAGATAATTAATAAAAGTGCTTTTCAAAGTAGAAGAAACATCCCTATATAAAAGATGCCCTCTATGACTTCCGCAGTTAGAGAGAAGTCAATATCTGACTTCAGAGCTTTAAAAAACAGATTCTTCTGTTAGGAGCTAAAGTAGCTGATAACTTTAAGTTGAATCCAATGCTTATTTAGCACTCAAAAAATCCTAGGGCCATTAAGAAATATGCTAAATCTACTCTGCCTATGCCCTATAAATGGACAAAAGCCTAGATAAGAGTATACCTCTCTACAACATGGCTTACAGAATATTCTAAGCCCACCATTGAGACCTACCACTCAGATGAAAAGTCCTTTCAAAATACCACTGCTCACTGACAATTCATCTGAAGTTACCCTAGGGCTCTGATGGACATGTACTATGAGATTAATGTTGTTTTCATGGCACTAACACAACATCCTTTCTGCAGCCCACGGATCAGTATGTAATTTTGATTTTCAAATCTTATTATTTAGGAAATACATTTTGTAAGGCTACAGCTGCCTTAGATGGAGATTTCTTTGATGGATCTAGGCAAGGAAATTGAAAACCACCTAGGAAGGATTCACCATTTTTAAATATTATTGAGTACATCTGTGATTCATGGGAAGAGGTCAAAATATCAACATTTAAGAGTTTGGATAAACTGATTCAAACCCTCTTGGATGACTTTGGGAGGTTCAAGACTTCAGTGGAAGCCCTGCCCTCCAGCAAGCCAGTGCCAGCCTCAGAGCCCCCAGGTCACATGGTCAATTGCATGGGAACCCTAACCTGCCCTCAAGCTGGCCTACATCTACTGCATGAGACATGACCTTGCAGTCAGCCAGGCCAGGGACCAGCCCCACTAATCAGCCTGCACACAAGAGCTACCCCTGATACAACAGTAGGGTGAACATGGCCTACACAGGTGATACCCCAGGATATATAGCTGTGGTGATGCGAGTGGAGCGTGCTGTTGGGCCCAAGGGCACATCTCTTAAGGCTGCTTCTCTAAGATCGGGAAACATAACTGACCTACCTAACACAGAGAAATAAACATGGAAAACCGGACAAAATGAGGAGACAGGGGTTATGTTCCAAATGGTGCAACAAGACAAAAATCTTAGAAGAAGAATTAAACAAAGTGGAGATAAGCAACCTACCCAAAAAAGAGCTCAGGTAATGACCACAAAGATGCTCGACAAGCTCAGGAGAAGAATGGACACAGGGAGAATTTCACCAAAAAAGGTACATAGTATAAAGAAGAACCAGGCAGAGATGAATACAGCTGAAATAAAAAATACGATAGAAGGAATCAACACTGGATTAGATGATTCAAAGGAACAGATACGCAATCTGGAAGACAGAGTAGTGGAAATCACTAAACAGAAAAAAGAAAAAACAACTTCTAAAAATGCAGTTTAAGAGACCTCTGAGACAACGTCAAGGATATCGATATTTGCATTACAGGCATCCCAGAAGAAAAGAGAAGAGCACAGAACTTATCTGAAGATTGATAGCAGAAAACTTCCCTAAACTGAGGGTGGAAACAGACATCCAAGTATAGGAAACAGAGAGAGTCCCCAAACAAAATGAACCCAAAGAGTTCACACCAAGACACACCATAATTAAAATGGTGAGGAAAAAAGACAGAATCTTAAAAGCAGGAAGAAAAGAGCAACTAATTAAGTACAAGGAAACTCCCATAATACTATCAGCTGAGTTTTCACCAGAAACTTTGCAGGCCAGAAGGGAGTGCCACAGTATATTCAAAGTGATGAAAGGGGAAAACCTACCATAAAGAACACTCTACCCAAAAAAATTATCATTCAGATTTGAAGGAGAGATAAAGCGTTTCACATATAAGCAAAAGCTGAAAGAGTTCAGCACCACTAAACAGGCTTTTGGGAGAAGGAAATGACAACCCACTCCAGTATCCTTGCCTGGAGAATTTCATGGACAAAGGAGCCTGGTGGGCTACAGTCCATGGAGTCACAAAGAGTCAGACACAACTGAGCAACTAACACACAGAAACGGCCTTCACAGTATAAGGTTAAATGGACATCTCTAAGCAGAAAAGGCCACAACTAAAAATATAAAAATTATATAAGAAAAAATCTCACTGGTAAAGATAAAAATACAGCGAAGGTAGTAGATCAACCACTTATAAAGCTAGTATAAAGGTTAAAAGACAAAACAAGTGAAATACATAGATACCTATGTTGTTGTATATGAGCTTCAGAGTAACCACAAATCAAAAATCTGTAATAGATGTACAACAAAAGAGAAAGGAGTCCAAATACAATACAAAAGATAGTGGTCAGATTTTTAAGGGAAAAGAACAAAAAAATAGAAAAACAACCAGAAAACAATTAACAAATGGCAATAAAAACATATTTATCAATAATTACTTTAAATGTAAATAGACTAAACACTCTAATAAAAAGACACAGAGTAGCTGAATGGATGCAAAAGCAAGACCCATATATATGCTGACTACAAGAGATTCACTTCAGATCTAAAGACACACAGAGACTGAAAGCGAGAGAGTGGAAAAAGATATTCCACACAAATGTAAATGGAAAGAATGCTGGGGTAGCAATACTTATATGAGATAAAGCGGACTTTAAAGACTGTAACAAGAGACAGATTAGAATATTGCATAATGATAAAGGGAGCAATCTAAGAAGAAGGTATGACAACTGTAAACATGTGTGCACTTAGCAAAGGAGGACCTAAATGCTCATGTAGGTATTAGGTCCTTATGTATTAGGTCCTTGAAAGTGAAAGTCACTCAGCCGTGTCCAACTCTTTGTGACCCCATGGCCTATACACTCCATGGAATTCTCCAGGCCAGAATACAAGAGTGGGTAGCCTTTCCCTTCACCAGGGAATCTTCCCAACCCAAGGATCGAACCCAGGTCTCCGGCATTGCAGGCAGATTCTTTACCAGCTGAGGCACAGTAGGTCCTTATGTATTTAGCAAATATTAACAAAGTGAGAAAAAGACAGTAATACAATAATTGGGGACTTTTAACATTCTACTTACATCAATGCACAGATCACTAGACAGAAATCAGGAATGAAATGCTGGCCTTAAATGACACATTATACCAAGTGGATTTAATAGATATATATAGAACACTTCATTCAAAAACAGCAGAATATAATTCATTCCAAGTGCCCACAGAACACCCTCTAAGAAAGATCACATGCTAGGCCATAAAACAAGTCTCAGTAAATTTAAGAAAACTGAAATCATATCAAGCATCTTTTCTAACCATGATAGTATGAGACTAGAAATCCATTACAAAAAAGACACTAAGAAAGCATGCAAACACATGGTGTGTCTAAACAACATGCTGCTGCTGCTGCTAAGTCGCTGCAGTCATGTCCAACTCTGTGCGACCCCATAGACGGCAGCCCAGCAGGCTCCCCCGTCCCTGGGATCCTCCAGGCAAGAACACTGGAGTGGGTTGCCACTGCCTTCTCTGGAACAACATGCTGCTAAACAATAAATTGGTTACTGAAAAAAATCAAAGAGAAAAATAAAAAAATACCGAGAGACAAATGAAAATGGAAACACAATGAGCAAAATCTACGAGATGCAGCAAAAGCAGTTCAAAAAAGGAAGTTTACAGTAATACAACTCTACCTCAGAAAACAAGAAAAATTTCAAATAAACAATCTAACCTTATACTGAAAGGAACTAGAAAAATAAGTACAAAATCCACAGTTAATGGAGGGAAAGAAACAATAAAGATCAGAGTGGAAATAAGTGAAATAGAGACTAAAAAACAATAGAAAAGATCAATGACATTAGAAGCTGGTTCTTTGAAAAAATAAATAAAATGGATAAATCTTCAGCCAGACTCATCAAGAAAAATACTGGAATCACCAAAATAAAAAATGAAAAAGAAGTTACAACAGATAGCACAGAAACACAAAGAACCATAACATATTACCACAAATAATTATGTCAATAAAATGGACAGCCTAGAAAAAATGGATAAATTCCTAAAACTGTACAATTTCCCAAAAATTCAATCAGGAAGTACAAAATATAGCCAGACTGATTACCAGAATTTAAACTAAATCAGTAATTTAAAACTTCTCAACAAACAAAACTGAAGAATAGAAATCATATTATCATCTTGATAGGTGCAGAAAAAGTTTTAGACAAAATTCAACATCCATTTATGATAAAAGAAACTCTCAAAAAATGAAGACAGAAGGAACCTAGCTCAACATACCTAAAGGCCATATATGACAAGCCCTCAGCTTAATGGTGAAAAGGTGAAAGCATTTACTCCAAGAGTAGGAACAAGACAAAGATGACCACTTTTGCCATTTTTATTCAATATAAATAGTATTGGATGTTCTAGCTACAGCAGACAATAAAAATAAATAAAAGGAATTAAAATAAGAAAAGAAGTAAAACTATCACTGTTTGCAGATACTGTTACATTATACTATATGTCTATATACTATACTATATATCATTGTTACATTATACTATATGTGGAAAATCCAAAGATGCTACCAAAAAAAAAAAAAAAAAAACTATTAGAATAAATTCAGTAAAGTTGCAGGATACAAAATACAGAAAACTGTTCTAATTCTATACACTAATAATAATCAGAAAGAGAAATTAAGAAAACCATCTCATTTACAATTGTATCAGAATAAAATACCTAGGAATAATGCTAAAAGATATAAGACTTGTACTGGGAAAACTATATGGCATTAATGAAAGGAAATAAAGATGATACAAATGGAGAGATACACCATGCTCATGGATTAGAAGCAATACTGTCTAAATGTCCTAACTGTAGAAGAAATCTACAGACTCAAGAAAATCCCTATCAAAATATCAATGGTATTTTTCACAGAACCAGAATGAATAATCCTAAAAATTTTGTATGGCACCACAAAAGACCCTCAATAGCCAAATAAGCTTGAGAAAGAGCAAAGATGGAAATATCATGTTCCCAAACAGAAACTATACTACAAACTGTAGCAATCAAAACAGTATGATATGGCACAAAAACAGACACACTGATCAATGGAACAAAATGGAAAGCCCAGAAGTAAACCCATGTTCATATAGTCAATTAAAAGGAGATAAGAATATACAATAGGGGAAAGACAGTCTCTTCAATAATTGGTGTTGGGAAAACGAAACAACTGCCTGCAAAATAATCAAACTGGACTACTTTCTCACATAATATATAAAAATAAATTCAAACTGAATGAAAGACTTAAATGTAAGACCTGAAACCATAAAATTCCCAGAAGAAAACATAGGTAGTATGGTCTCTGACACTGATCTCAGCAGTATTTTTTTTTTTTAATTTGTTTCTTCAGGCAAGGGAAACAAAACAAAAATAAATGAATAAGACTATATCAAACTAAAAAGCTTTTGCACAGCAAAGGAAACTATCAGCAAAACAAAAAGGTGACAGTTTACTGAATGGGAGAAAATATTTGCAAATGATATATCTGATAAGGAGTGAATATCCAAAATGTACAAAGAACTCATATAAATCAACATCAAAAAGAAAACTCTATCAAAATTGAGCTGAGACTCTGAATAGGTATTTTTCTGGAGAAAGACATATAAATTGCCAACAGACACATTAAAAGATGCCCAACAAGACTAATCATTAGGGAAATACAAATCAAAACTACAATGAGATAGCTCCTTACACCTGTGAGAATGACTATCATCAAAAAGACAACAAACAACAAGTGTTGGTGAGCATGTGTAGAAAAGGGAACCCTCATAAACTGTTGGTGGAATATAAATTGATACAGCCACTATGGAAAATAATATGGTGGCTCCTCAAAAAACTAAAAATAGAATTGCCGTATGATCCTGTAATTTCACTTCTGGGTATTCAACCAAAGAAAACAAAAACGCTAATTTGAAAAGTTACATGCACACTAATGTTCATAACGACATTTACAATAGCCAGGATATGGAAGCAATGTAAGTGTCCATCAACAGATGAACAGATAAAGAAGAGGTGGTATATATAAACATATAACAGAAAATGAAAGTGAAAGTTGCTCAGTCGTGTCCAACTCTTTGGGACTCCACAGACTATACAGTCCATGGAATTCTCCAGGGCAGAATACTGGAGTGGGTAGCCTTTCCCTTCTCTGGGGGATCATCCCAACCCAGGGATTGAACCCAGTTCTCCCACGTTGTAGGTGGATTCTTTACCACCTGCACCACAAGGGAAGCTCAAGAATATTGGAGTGGGTAGCTTATCCCTTCTCCAGCAGATCTTCCCAACCCAGGAATTGAACCAGGGTCTCCTGCATTGCAGGTGGATTCTTTACCAACTGAGCTATCAGGGAAGCCCAGAATAATAACAGAATAATACTCAGAATAACAACAGAATAATACTCAGCCATAAAAAAACTTGCCATTTGCAAACAACATAGATCAATCTGGAGAGTAGTATGCTAAGTGAAATGTTAGAGAGAGAAAAATACTCTAAGATCTCACTTTATGCATGGAATCTAAAACACAAAACAAAATGAAAACAGACTCACAGATACAGCGAACAGATGGTTGCCAGAGGAGAAAGTGTGATGAGGTAAAAGCAAAATAAGTGAAGGGGATTCAGAGGTATAAACCTCCAGTTATAAAATAAATAAGGCACAGGAATGTAACATGAGGAATATGGTAAATAACGCTACAAAAACTTTGTATGGGACATATGGTACTAGACTTGTCATGGTGACCATTCTATAATGTATGCAGATGTCAAATCTCTATGTATTATACCTGAAACTAATAAAATATTGTGTATTAACTATATTTCAATCTTACAAAAAGACCTCAGTGGACAAAATAACTACATATGTGGTAGATATAACTCAATCATACCATGATTATGATATGCTTCTTATGGATGAGCAAAAAAGCAGTTTCCTGAGATGGAATCTACTCCTAGTGAAGATACTGTGAAGACTGAAATGACAACATAGGATTTAGAATATTTTATTGAACTTAATTGATAAAGCAACAGCAGAGTTTGCAAAGACTGATTTCAATTTTGAAAAAAGTTCTACTGTGGGTCAAATGCTATCAAACAACATTGAGTGATATACAGAGAAAATTGTTCACAAAAAGAAAAGTCAATCAATGCAGCAAAATTCATAATCTTATTTTAAGAAATTGCTACAGCCATCCCAATCTTCAGCAACCACCACCCTGATCAGTCAGCAGACACCAATACTGAGACAAGACTTTTCGACAGCAAAAAGATTACAATTTGATGAAGTTCTCAGATGGTGGTCAGCATTTTTAGCAACAAAGTATTATTTAATTAAGTTTTATATTTTTAATATGATGGTATTACACACATAGTAGACTACAGAATAGTATAAATATAACTTTTATATGCTCTGGGAATCCAAAAAAATTCATGTAACTTGCTTTATTGGGATGGTCTGGTACTGAACTCACAATATCTCCAAGGTATATCTGTATATTCGTAAGTGACCATATCAAAATTTGTTTGTGTCTTCAAACAAGGGAAGGAAATCTAGGTTTCTCTATCTGCAGCAACATCTGATTTGGCAAAAGTTACACTGCCTTTAACAAAGGTTTTCTTGGTTCTAAAGAGGCTGAAAGACTCCCCTTGTCCCAGTTTCAGTCCAGAGTTCTCAGAAAAAGCAAAAGCAATGATCTAAACTCCAATGTATTAAATTAAAATTTGAGGGGTAAATCCAGTAAGGGGTGTTGACTTTCTGGAGTTCAGTGCTTCCCCTACTCTTATAAATGAGTCATAAATTCCTAGAAGAATTTTTTTTAAGTAGATTCCCTGGCCTACCACTCATTTGATCTGCTTTGCTGCACTCAGCCCAAGGGAGTTTCAGCAAAGGAGAGAGACTCTGGACTGGGCAACACCTGCACCTTGTCTGCTCAACCCAGCTATGATGCCAGGCACAGGGAAAATGCTTGGAAAATCTCTGCCAGCCAAACTGTTGAAGGAGCAAGCCAGTCGCTTTCTATCTCCCTAGAAGAGAACATAAACAAGTCTTTAATTTCCCACAAAAGAAGACAAAACTAAAATCTGCAAAATGATAGCTTGTTCTGGCTTTCTAAGGTCACAATGACCTGACAGAGGAGATATTTTAATCTCTTTGTTTATCACTCTTAAAATGCTCTCCTCAATAAAAATTCATTCCACTTTGAGAACATGGGAGTGACACTCAGGTTGAACAAGAGAGATTTATAAAGGGAGTTTTACCAGTTATACCACTCCAGGCCTAATGGAAATGTCCTTCTCACCATCACCTCACCACATTAATAGGATTAAGTCTTTCGGAAAACCAGCATTAAAGCAAGTAACCCTCAATTCAAGCACAGGCACAAAAGAGTCAGTGAATATAGTTATTAGTGTATTAGTGTTTGCTGGTGATTAAATAACATCTCTTCTCCTCCCCACCAAAGCACACATTACCTCATCGAAAACATTAAGACCCAAAGCTTTGTAATCACTTTGGCAGTAAGCCTAGATATGTTACCACGCAAAGTCTCAAATATTCTAAGTTTTATACTAAAAACATCAAATGAGTCAAGTATCCTCTCCCTCAGTGTAATCTGGCTTTAGAATTGTTAAGAATTCTAATTGTTTAGAATTATAAATTTAAGCACATGAGCTTAAACCTCCCTCCACAGAAAATAACCCCAAATCATCAACCTTCCAAAGATGCAATACCTTACCCCTCAAAGGATAACTCTAAAGAAGTGAATTTCAGAAACTGGCCAATTGTATCCTAAATAAGTTAGCTGGTCAGTGTCCGCCCGCCCCCCCGCCCCCCAGTAAAATGAGACTAACAAGCAACTGTTGTGCTACAGTCCACAAGATCACAGAGAGTCGGACAGGACTCAACATCAACAACAACAAGCACTTACAGATGGAGTTGGTATTGATTGGCAACACAGGCTTCCCTAGTGGCTCAGACTGTAAAGAATCTGACTGCAATTCAGGAGATCCAGGTTTGATCCCTGGGTCAGGAAGATGCCCTGGAGAAGGAAATGGCAACCCACTCCAGTATTCTTGCCTGGAGAATTCCATGGACAATGGAGGAGCCTGGCAAGCTATAGTCCATAGAGTCAGAAAGAGTCAGACACAATTGAGGAACTAACACCTTCACACCTTCACCCAGGATTAACATCCCAGCACAGGAATTTTCATCTCATTTCTACCTATGTCCTTCCACCCAAACCTACAAGCACTCTGAGGCCAATGTGAACACTTTGGCCAAACAAAAAGTCAGCTCCCACCCTCAATTTCTCAGCCCTGAGAAGGCTGAATATACCCAGATCAACTGGCCAAAGATAAATATTAATAAAAGAACCTTCCTACTTTACAAAACATTTTCATAAAAATGATCTCTTTTGATCCCCAAAACAATCTTGGAAGTATGCAAATCATTATTAGCACCATTTTACAGAAGAGGAAACTGCAACTCAAAGAAACAAGGGACTTATTCAAAGTCATTCAAGACGAGATGGCCAAACCAAGACTAAAATACAATTCTTTTACCTCCTAGTTCAGTATCCTTTCACTCAGTACAACTGTTGCAGTGCAGTCAGAAGAACTTGATACCCACAAAAACCTGCAAGCCTCTATCATGCACATGTGTGACTGTAACATTTTCATGTAGATAAGCACCCACATACCAGCTACACATACAAAAAACACTCATGCCAAAGATCAGCTGATGACCACAGGCTTGTCTAAGACAAAGGCAAGACTGAGTTCCCAGGATAAGAGGGGCCACCAATGCTGCCTTTCAGAGCCACTCTTCATGCACATGCCCTAACAAGGGCTGACATCTGTTCACTAGGATCACTCCTACCTCCACAACCAAAGAACCCCACTTTTGAAAACTTGCCAGCTCTAGGATTCGATATGCTACTATGTACTATTTCTTAGGAAAAAGACAGAAATAAACTGCTCTATAAGAGAACAGGTGAAATTGTATAGAGTCCTTCATTGTAAAATTGTAACCAGATGCCCCTTCTTAATAACAGAGTAGCATCACAGAAGCAAAGGGAAATTAAGGGACCAGATCATTAGAATGATCACACCTTATCTTGATGAGTTTTACTCATACAAATGATGACCCAATTAAAAGCAGGCAACCTATCATCATTTGATGAAGCTACCCATAATTTAACTGATCAGAAATAAATTCCTTCAAGGAACACATGTGCAGTGAAGTTAATAAAAACTGAACCACTAAACAGGAAAAGTGTGGCCTGCTACTCAGAGAAGATGGGTAGTAACTAATGTGGCAAACCAAGAATCCATGAGAGAGAGAACATTTCCCTCATCTGGTCTGCTTCTAACTAAAGATATCCACTGAGAGGAAAAAAGGACAAAAACTCACCTTCCCAAACCAAGAAATAAACTATTCAGACACATACCCATAGTGATATTGGATCCCACTTGAGAAAACCTCAGAAAGCTATGAGAACTGTTTTTCCTTAAGACTGAAAATATAAGACTCTTCTCTTTCAAGGCCAAAAGGATAACTTTGATTACTACAGTGCGATATTTTGTTCCATAAAATAGCACCTTACTTCATATCCATACCAATAAAGAACTGTAGAATATAATGACTTGGTAAAATAGATTACTTTTCTGTTTCTCTTACTATATTTTTTAAAGGATCTCTGACACCATATACCAGTATACCATATATCAATCCTGGTCCATAAATTGGTGGAGAAATTAAAGTTTTAAACCAGAATTGCTCTATAATAAATAAAATATTTTCTGTAAATAAGTATTCCATCAAAATTCAGGAAATCTGATGACAAAAATCTAAGAAAAGGGGTTTTTGAAAAGGTTCAGGCAAAAGAGAACTAAACAGTTATAATTGAGAGAGGAAATGGGCAAAAAATTTTTTTCCATCTAAGCCCTATTTCTGAAACACCAGCTCTTTGCTCAGCTGGAGGAAAACCACAGGACTTGGAATAACTCACTTAATATACTATCCCTCCTTATGTTAAAATGACACTGTTGACTCACCCTCAGTAGGACATGTGCTTGGTTTAACTCGTTTTTCCAGTAACAGTAGTGAACTGAGCTGCTCTAATTTTGAAATGATTTGCATCCTCACAACTGAAATAATATTAGGAAATACCTGCATGTACATAACACATGCCCCTGAGCTTGTCTGGCTCTGCTGTGTAGCCAGTGACGTTTATCCCTCTCTCTAATTTGCTCTCCAGCATCTCTCCACAAATGAGGACCAGTGCTATTCCTTTTTATTTGACTACAAAAATGGAATTTATTATCAACATTAATTCTCACTGCATTTACTCAAAGTATCTTTGATAATCTTCACAGTCCTGAGCTTCCAAACTCTGAAATGAAATGAACTAATTCATTTTCTTTACTTCTAATTACAAATCTTGCTCAACTTCTTGCTCTAATATTGCAGAAGGCCTAAAACAAATTAACAACCCTTTCATGCAACCAGCAGTATTCAACAGCATTCCACAGGAAAGTGTGGTATATTCTCCATCTTACTGCTTTGTCATTTCTACCTGGCTTAGGCTGAAAGTCTTATTTAAAAAAAAATCAGCAAACACTTACAGAGCCTTACTATGAACTGTGTGTGTGCGTGCTCAGTTGTGTTGGACTCTGCAGCCCCATGGACTGGAGCCTGCCAGGCTCCTTTGCCCACTGAATTTTCCAGGCAAGAATACTGGAGTATGCCATTGCCTACTCTAGGGGATCTTCTCGACCCAGGGATCAAACCCACATCTCCTGCATCTCAAGCATTGGCCAGTGGATTCTTTACCACTAGCACCCCTGAAGAAGTCTCTAATATGGACTATGAAGCAGGTTAACAGCAATAGCAGTGAGGAGGGAAGGCTTAATTAATGACATCAAAGAAGGGTTTTGTACCAATATAGACCATAAAAAGGAAAAATCTGCATTCTCCTTAGATCAAAAACAGTGATCTTTCTTAAGGAGAAATTCAACCTAATTCATGTATATCCTCCATCTTTATCTCTTCTACTCTGAAAAGATAGCTTTTTAATTCAAAACTTCAAAAACTGTTTTGAAGAGAGACATTCAAATTACCAGGAGTGAAACATAATCTATCTAATGAAAGAACCAATAATCTTGACATTGAACTGTTCAGTTTTCAGTCTGGACCAGTGGTCTACAAAATCAGATCTGTTTATCCCAGAGGTAGAAGAGGTACAAGACCATCCACTGAGGTACCAAAAGAACTTTTAGAATGTGTACAATGTGTACATCACAGTATAAAACCATATAACTGAACTCTAAGATTAACATATGCACATATGGTTTAATAGTTGTACAGGGATATAAATTATAAATATTTACTTACATGGAGGAGAGGGTCCATACTCCAAAAAATAAGTTTTTCTTGGGGCATACATTTTTTTTTTAAGTTTGGAGGTTCCTCTGCCCCAGCATTTCACAAACTAGAACACACATAGCCCTGGAGAGATCACAGCATTTGGGGGAAAATGCAAAGAAACTAAATAAGCCTGGTACATGTTCCTGGTGTCTTTATTTCATTCACACTAGGGTAAGGAGAGTCACTCTTTTCTGTTATCAGGTGCTTCAGAAGACAAATCCAGTAAACAGATCTTAGGATGAAAGGGGCCATGGAATGAAGACCTAGGTTCCATGCCTGGCTCTCTACCATCTAAGCTGCCACTCACGTCACTCTTCCAGGCCTTTCAGGCTCCTTCTAGTTCTAATTTTACAATTCATGATTGAAGGTTTTCACCTCATCCTTACTTGCTTCTACATGTCATTCTTCTAACTGGAATGTATTAGCCTCCCCTTCCTACGAGGGTTGGCCTTGACTTTGCATTCCTTCAGCCTTCATGGATTGTTTGTTGGAAGAGTCTGTAAGCATTCTCAAGTGGTTTGCAAGTGTCCCCCAGTACTCCTGGAGAGACTGCAGCAAGCTCCTTCGTGCAGTGTTGGGACAGCATTCTGCATGGGGGACCAATGTCTACCATCGCCAGTTCATGCTGACAGTCCACAGCCCTGCCCCTGGTGCAGATCCGTGATGTGCTAGTTTAAGGGGGAAAGGAACAGGAACCTAAACTATCCACCTATTAAAGGTAGGTGATCTGAAACAAGAAGATAAAGCTGAGATCACACTCCAGTAAGCTCAGCTCTGAGACGAATAGCTCCGAACTCAGCAGGAACAAAATGAGAAACTGGAGCCAGCATAGAGAAGTGTTAACTCATGCTGGTAGGATGCCCCTTCTCACTCAAAACAGCCAAGTTCGTGACCCAGCCATGGCCACCCTGTCAAAATAATTACTACTGAAATGAGTTAATATATGCAACACGCTTACAGCCTGGCACTGTTAGTTAATATTATTATCCTCATTTCACTGAGTATACCAGAACTAACAGGAGAAATGTGAAAGCTTTATGTGTAGACTTTGGGGGCTCCACGGCAGAACTGTCACCTACCCAGAGCAGGCTGAGATTCAACTTCCCTTTTCAGATTTTGTCAACATCTCGAAAGGTTCCATGGCACATTTGCTATCACGTGGAAAGATAAGCCCCAATTCGCAGGAAATACAGAGCACTTTTAAGGAGGCAGCAGTGTGAGGAATACAGCCATAGACAAGGAGCTGAAACGCGCTACTCAGGTGGCTCAGCGGTGAAGAACCCACCTACTGATGCAGGAGACGTGGGTTTGATCCCTGGGTCAGGAAGATCCCCTGAAGTAGGAGTGGAAACCCACTCCAGTATTCTTGCCTGGAAAATTCCAAAAACAGAGAAGCATGATGGGCTACAGTCCACGGGGTCACAAAAAAGAGTCGGACAAGACTTGAGCGCGCACGCACACAGGGACTGAAAAGTCAGAATCTTGTCTTTGTGCTGCCACTAATGTTCCTGCTCTTGAAAAAATTACTTTTCCAAGGCCTAAATTTTCTGCTGTTTTTAAAAAATTATTAAATGACATAGAGTTCCGTAGCCAAGAAGGCAGAAGCATACAAACATTTTTACTGTGATCTACTATAACAACTATATTCTTGAGTCAGAACTCAATACTCACATATGTATATACCCAGCCAAAACAAGAATTTCAAGAAACAATGTTTATCCTACCTTGCGATTTTCTACTCAATTTTTTCTCCAGAAAGTGCAGTTTGAGACCTAACAAACTGATTTAATGACCCACTAGTGGTCACAATCTGTAATTTTAAAAGCCTGGTAGTAAAGAGTATGGATGGCCTCGCAGGCAAACAGATGTAGCACCGCCATTAACTAGCTGCGTAATCTTGTGTAAGTTACCAACCTTTTTAAAGTTCTTCATCTTTTAGATCTAGATGAAAATACCAGGATTGTTCTAAAGATTAAATGGGATAATGAATGAAAAGCATTTAGCTGCACAGTATCTGACAAGAACAAATACTCAAAAGTGATGGTGATAATTAATATCAATGTCCTTACTGCTAAATTTGAAAATTCCCAAAGAAGGAAACTAGGAGGAGAAACAGGCTCACCAGAAGAACTACTATCAGGTTAATCCCTGCCTATGCTCATAAAAGTTTCACCAACGGTGGCATTTTTGTGTGCTTTCTCCACAGTATCCTCTAACAACTGAAACATTCACGCTTAATGAATGAACTAATATACCTGGAAGCTCACCTCCACACACTGGAGGAATTACGTAAAGATCCCAACTAACCTTGCATAGCTCCCCAAACTCAGACACCTGAGGATGCTCTATGGTTCTTAAAGCGTTGTTCCCAAAAAGCAGCAGCATCACCTCGAAACTTGTCAAAAATGTAAATTATCAATTCCCCACGTCAGGCCTACACAATCGGAAACTCTGGAGGTGGTCCCAGCAATCTGTGCCTCCAAAACTTGATGCCCATTCAAGCTGGACAACTACTATTTCAAACAAGGATGACTTGGAACTTACAGCAATCCCAGGGAGCTGTATGTACAACTAAAAGGACTCCTGCAAAGTCTGCTTGTCCTAGGAACTAGTTACTCAGGTAGTTTAACCAAGACTCTTTAGAGCCAGTTATAACCTCCATGAAGTTCTCAAGAATTGCTTCTCCTCTTCTGCTTCTCCTTAGCTCACCAACAGGAGTCTAAACTCAACAAAGAAGCAAAGGCCTCATTCTTAGAAGCAAAGCAAACCCTATTTCTTAATGGTCTCTTACCTAAGCACATTCCCCAGGCTCACAATGTCCCATATCAGGACTTCTGTAGCAGAGCTCAGAGTGCTTCCTGAAACTGTGTACATGCGTGCCCAGTGGCTCAGTCACGTTTCACTCTTTGTAGCCTGGCAGGCTCCTCTGTCCGTGGGATTCTCCAGGCAAGGACACTGGAGTGGGCTGCCATTTCCTACTGCAAGGCATCTTCTCAACCTAGGGATCAAACCCACGTCCTCCGTCAGCTCTGAAATGATAAGCTGGGTCTCACAGCCAGTATGCACACAGCGACCACGGCACTGAAGGCACACGGCGCTGCTCCACCCACACTCACCTTGTGTGGGACCACTTACCAAATTAACGAGAACCCACTAAGCATCCGTTTTGTGCACAGATATACATGCTCCAAAAAGAAGTCAATCAAACATTAGAAAACCGAAATCAAATCTGTCATCTGTAGATTAAGTCAAAGAATACATCTGTGTCAGTAGACTGAGTCCACTCCTTCAGAAAGACATGGAAAAGCTCATTAATTTCTATAAAACTTTAATTTTCCAAAAAGCGCCTTCAGTCAGAAGCTGTGCAGTGCCATAAGACTCTTAGTAACAAAAACATTTAGAGAAAACAGTGATTTTTATCAAAAAGCAGAAAAATATTAACTACTTTCTGCTCTGGAAAGAACTGCTAACATACCTTCCAAAAGTAAAAGGGTATCTTTTTAAAAAAGAAAGATCCCATATTTCTGTCAATAAAATAATGACCCTGTTACACACCAAAGAATAGACAGAAGACCGGATTTTGGTTCTCCAACTGACCCTGGTACCTATAGTATGACCTTGGACTTGGTCTCACAAGGTCTCTGCCTCAGTCTCCACAAATGAACACATGACCTTATAAAAGATATAATGCACATGAAAATGCTTTGCAATCTATTAGACGTTATCTTCTCAACATGCCAGTTTATTCCTATGAACTGATTCCTTCCCTCTGACTCACAGTGCCCAAAATGATTTATTTCAGAAAGTGCTCATAAGTGGTTTGACAACAGGTGTAACAAAGGTGTAAACTAGAAAAGATACTGATCACTTTCATACACAGAAAGCAGCAAGAACCCACTGACATGAACTGTATCACAAGGAAATGGGTTAGAAAAATGACCCACAGTACACTACCCTTCCTGGTTCCAGCAAAAATTTGAACTGGAACGACACAGTATCCAAAAAGGAAAATTAATGCCATACAAGAAATAAAGTGAATTATTTCGAAGCCTCACAAAATGGTGGTTTGAGGACACAGGGTCAGGGAAGACTATGTTTTTGTCAGGTCTGATTTGCCCTCAGCTATGAGTACACTGTCTTTTCATGTGGCCCCAAAGACATAGTTGAGCCATTATTGCTGTTGATAATGATGAGCAAATGCTGATGAGACGACTGCATATCAACAGTTCTCAGACTCAGGTCTTGTGTAATTGGGTGTGTCCCTCTATGTCACTGTGCAGATGGTTATTAAACTCATTACAACTTCCCTAAACCTTTTCACTACAACTGAATAGCATTCTGGATAATTATTCTCTGGTGCCAACTGAGACTAGGCACTATTTTAAAACAGTTTTTTAAAAAAACAGTTTCAAGGTTTATATCTCTTCTTCCCAACATATACACACACACTTAAAGTTGGGACGTTTGTTTAAGGAAAAAAATCCCAGTTATCAAACTTTACCAAAACCATAAATATTTCTTTACTACAGTGAATATAACAAGCTTACTCATTTCAATCTGACATAAATTTTTTAAAAAATTAATCAATTCCCAATATCCTACCAACAAATGATATGCATTTTGAATAATCTATGTGCCTCAGGAACTAAAAGAGTGCTACTATCAACACTCTCCTCAGGAGGATGGAGCATGGGGAATCCCAGCTCTCATGATACACAACTGCCAAACTCTTCCCAGTCCATCCTAGTCCATCCTGGTAAAAGAGGTGCACACCCCGCATGTGGTTGGATGACAGTGGCTTTTATTGAGGAAGCTCTCAGCTGACCACAGGGCACGGCCAAATATCCAACCAGACTGCTGGAGGAGACAAAATGGTCCATTTGGCAGTCTGTTGACACTGACATGTCAAAACTTCAGCTATCTGGCCACTCTTGGCGGTAAACTTTCCTGCACTGTACACCTAAAAGAGCAATTGTTGAGATGGTTCCCTTGACTGAAAAGTACAACTTGTGAAATGCATTTTTGTGGAAAACCCAGCATACTTTCATATCCAAATATATGTAAACAAGTCACAGACTCATATGTTTTTAGCCTCAGAATTAGTAAGCTAAACTGAACTGCAATATGTGTTTCATCATTTTGCTTTCTTTCCCCATGACCATTTGGCAGAGTTAAAATTTTAGCTATCATGCGTTTTCTTCCCTAAAATGTATCAGTTACAGTTCCCACAGAAGCTGGCTATGCATTTCCTTGTGGGTGTATGCATAAAACTACCATAACAAAACATTTTCTATTTCCTCATTTTGATCAAAAGGAAAAAAGAAATGCTAAAAGGCACTTACATAAGTGACAGTGCAAGACCGACACACCTATCTGTATACATAATTTACATTCTGTTTAAGGTTATGATGATTAAGGAGAGAAATGCCAAGAGCGAAAAAATAAAATTACACAAAGGAGTAGCCCATGCTGTAAGGAACAACAAGGAAAAGGGCACAGCAACCCACTCCAGTATTCATGCCTGGAGCATCCCATGGACAGAGGAGCCTGGCGGGTCACAAAGAGTCGGACACGATTAAAGCGGCTTAGCATGCAAGGAACAACAAAGTTCTCCATTCAAGGAGAACTAAACTAAGGTTTGAGACATTAAAAACAGCTGTAAAATAAAATAAACAGTAAAAATACTAAGAAACAGACACCAGAACACATACAATGCATGCTAAGGAACACAATAATATGTACTCACTGGCAGAATATACTGAAGTTGTGATGGGTTGAGGTGAGTTAGCCGTACTCTCCAGCCTGTTTCACTTTGGATCAACATCCTTTCCAGGCAACAGAGACAAATGGTTACTGCAGGCACAGAACAGCTTTAAGAAAAGCTAACTGATCCACCTGGGGAAAGAATCCTCAACCTCTGCTTCACTGCTGTCAAGCTCTAACTGACACAACTAATCAAACAGAAGGGAAGAGGATCCTGTCAAAGCACAGGGGACAGAACTCAAAGTTAGCGACATTACAGAGTAAGCGATGTGATATAATGAAACAAGACCTGCCCTAGAAATTAGACGTGGGTTCGAATCATGGCTCTGCCATATATTCACTGTGTGATTGAGAGGTGTTCCCTTAAGCTATGAGACTTAATTGTTCTCATCAACAGCCCTTCCTCCTTAGTTGATTTCATTGGTGACTCAAATAAGATCATGTTTACAGAAGTGATAAGCCAGGAAGCACTATTTAATGTAAAATATTATTGTATGTAAATCCAAAATTCTGTGAAATATAAAAGCTTTACCATCTAGCCCCCAAATGATAAAAAATTACATGATTAAATTAGATCACATACACCTATATATTGAGACCAGCCTAAATGGGGATGGGACGTCATTGTGTGTTAGGCTGGTGTAGCCAACTTCAATAATTTTTTAAAATATTTCCCCACTGCTCTCCTAGTGTCTCAACAATGCTCAGGAATTACAAGCAGAAGCGATAATCTCCTAAACCTCCCCTAACCTTCTCTGGCACAGAAATCTGACATAGGCCACTTCACATGCCTGATTAGATAAGCTTTCCCAATGCTGAAAGCCAACTGCTTCTAACATTTCAAACCTGATTTCCATGAAGACTCCGGGGTGAAAGATGGAGACAAATAAGCCAACCAAGTAGATCCTCCTTATTGAAAGAGTGTCCTGACTCTGACTTGAAGTATTAAACAATTTTTTCTATGAACCAATTCTTTCTGATGTGAAAGGAGCAAGATGCTATAAACTGGGCAGACACAAGTATTAGAAGGGCTTTTAATTTATACAATTAATCCTGTAAACTTAACATTACTAGATGATAGTGCTTTAGTCTGTTCTTCAGGTGGTCCATAATCCTGCCTTGGCAATGAAACAGTGCAAAGGGAATCATTAAAAGAAAGTAAAACAAGATAAGTACTCCCAGACTACATCTTCCAAATGAGAAACTGACAAGATGCTAATCAAGTTTAAACTCTGGGGCCACCTGCACTTGAGCACCGATTTTTGTACCCAGAACAATACAATTAAATATGCTGTTTCCAATACATACATACAATCCTGCAAGTTAATTATTATTATCATTCCCATTACATAAAACTGGGAACTTCGCTTCAGAAGCGAAGTGACTCGAATAATACTCTTAGCTGAGACTCACAGCGAGGCCTACCTGGTTCCAAAACTCAGCAGCTATGCTAAAGTGAACATCAAAATGGATTTGGAAGGGTATCTAAAGTCATAAATAATCAATCTTTACTGTCATTATTTTCTCATTATCCTTCATATCCCTGGGCATTCTCTCCTTTACCATTCAACAGGCAGCTAAACACAATTGAATCTGAAGGAGAAAGTCCAGTATGTCTGAAAAGACCCACATGTCTGAGCATGCATGTTTAGGATTGCATTTTAAAACGGAAGACATTATCTGGGATTATCTGTTGATGTCAAACATACTTCTCTCATCTGTTATTACAGATGACCACCAATTTTCAGTGACAAAGGAGATAACATGGAAAAGATTCACAGAAAAGAAGAAAAGCCAAGGTTATCTCCGTGCTTTTTCTGTAATACCATATGTAGAAACACTACACACAGTTAATTTCAAAGTTCCCTAGCCAAGATAGGTTAGTCCTGGGCAAACCTGGGCAGTTTTAGTAATTGGTTACGTCCACTTTCATATGCTGAGGCATTCCGATCATTTTATTAATACATGGTCTTTTATATCCCTTTCAGAAAGATACAATAAGAATACAAGTGCCCAGTCAAGAAAAAGCTATCTGCAATTTAAAAGGCTGGCACACATATGGCTCTGAATTGCTATTCTAAGTCTTCCAAAATGTTTTTTTTTTAAAAAAAAAGCGCTACACATTCATTCCTAGTCTTAATCTACTAAAGAATTTCTTTTAAGATCAAGAAGTAATCAGGAGGGCAATTCTAAACCACTTTCTTTGGTTTACAACAAATATAAATCTATCCTTCCCATTTTCAAAAAGATTTAGAAAGAACTGCAACTCCTCAGAATGGAATTTTGACATTTAAATTGTTTCCACATTATGCAAATGTCCATTCGGAGGTAGGATGTTAAGAAGAGCAAAACTTAAGTCAATTTAATGCAGAAAATATTACTAAATCCAAAGTTACATTATCTGTAGGGCTACAGGATTCCACTTAAGAGACAATGGCATCTCTTACAGTGAGTAAATGTGTGAGCTTTGGGGTCAGGCAAAGGGGTTCCCGATCCTGGTCCACACCACCTACTGGTCTATATCACTAACTAGGCGACCTAGATGACCATGCCTTAATCTTTCACTAAGTAGGAATTATAACACCTACTGTGCGGTCTAAAGCCAAACAGGTATAGCACTTTTCCCCCCAAGCATCTGTCACATAATAAACTCTCAGTATATGGAAACTACCATTACTTCTTTTTTTTTTTTTTAATATTTCACAAACTTTATTCAAATTATTGAAATAGTCACAGAGCAATAAAATATGCAATTCTGAAGTGATGTCAGTATCATGGAGAAGGAAATGGCAACCCACTACAGTATTCTTTTTTTTTTTTTTACATGTTTCAATGCCATTCTCCCATCTCATCCCACCCTCTCCCTCTCTCTCTCCCCCAGAGTCCAAAAGTTCACTGTATAGATCTGAGTCTCTTTTGTTTTCTCGAATACAGGGTCATCATCCCCATCTTTCTAAATTCCATATATATGCGTTAGTATACTGTATTGGTGTTTTTCTTTCTGGCTTGCTTCACTCTGTATAATCGGCTCCAGTTCCATCCATCTCCTTAGAACTGATTCAAATGTATTCTTTTTAATGGCTGAGTAATACTCCATTGTGTATATGTACCAC
>SJYQ01002428.1:26433-57636 GCA_006410935.1 Redunca redunca
TATATGTACATATATATATATATTTATATTTATATATATATTTGTTGTTGTTGTTGTTGTTATTTTTTCCTCCTGCAGTAAGAGTTTAGAAAATGCAGGTGTGAGTTAATTCCTACTACTTAAGCACTTTTTAAAATTCTTCATTACAGTATTTCAAATCATTGTTGATTTGTGTGGGGAATAGTCTGCATTTCAGATTATTGCTTTGCTGTTAGCAATAAAGGAAAGGTACACACTATACTTTTTGAACCTGAAGAAAATTTCCTTGAGCCAAATTGAGTCTTAAAATTATGTGTTGTTTTCCCTATCTGCCCTCTAGAGATGAATCACAATTAGCAGAATTGACTTCCTCAAACTAACAAACAGAGTGTGTTAGTAATCATTTCTAGACCAGGACTCAGGTATCTTGACTCATTACTTGATGCACTTGTGATTATCCAGTGTACTTACTTAATTTTAGTTTGCCAGCTGTATTCACACAATAAGCATGCATATACATGGAATTTATGGCAAAAATAAAGCCACTGAAATCTGAACATCTGCTCTCAAGCTAGTGTGGGAAAAATTACCACTTAGCACTGTAGTGATCATACTTAATGCATGTTCCTGTTTGCCACTTAGTGAAAATGTTTTCTTAGCCATTTATTTCTGATTACTTGACTTAAATTAATGCCTTAGCTGTGAACTGGCATCTGCGATTTGACTGATATGACAGAATATAGAATTTGGTTACAGAGTGTATGAAATGCTCCACGTGACCTGTATAGATTCCCATTATTTGGTTGGTATGCCCATTCCCCAGTTGTTGCAACTCTATCTTCCTAGAGACTTGAACATAACAGATGGAAACTATCCCCATTAGAGATGCCTGAGAAGCTGTACCTTGTCCCCAGTGGGTGATCTTATGCCAATCATTGACCCTGGTTGCCTTGTTTCTAGGTAAGACAAACTTTGTCTTGCAACTCATACTCCAGATTCCCCCATAAGATTATACTTGAGCTAAATTTGTCTTAAACTGTATATTATTTACCTTTTTTCCAATAACTTGTTTTGCTCACTCCCTTCTCCTGACAGCACTCCTCAAGAAATCATCTGTTCAAGAATCTCTATCTCAGGCTCTAGTTTTAAGTAAATTGTGTCTCACGTGGTATCATGTGACATCAATCGATACATACATTAGAAGTGACTCTAGCAACAAGAAAAACCTAAATTGACTAGACTAAATCAACTCATCCACTTGAATGGCCTGGCAGAAGATATATGTCCATTTCTAGCCATAAACTTTACCTACTTTATTTTCTACTTGTTTTACACATGATAATAGACATGTAATAAAAAATTCTGAAAAAAAGCCAAAACAAGAAATGATACTAATAAAACAGAATCAGAATCAGAGATAACAGAAATAGAACTATCAGATAGGAACTATAGAATAACTATTGCCAATATATTAAGGGTTTATTAAAAGAAAAAAAAACAGACAATGTACATGAACAGATGAAGTATTTGAACAGAAAGAAATTAGTAATGAAGGTTGTTAATTAGGAAATTAGTAATGGAGGCCACATAAAATTTCTAGAAAAAAAAACACATTCAGAAATGAATAGTGATAAATCAAAAAAGATTAAAAAATGAAAAAACAAACAAACCAAAGAAATGAATAATGATAAATCACTAGCACACTTAGCAGAGAAAAGGAAAAGTTAACTTGCAGACAGGTAAGTAGAAAATGTCTACACTGAGACACAAAAGAGAAGAAAATATTAAAAAGGAAAAGACAGTAAAACAGAACAGGTCATCAAAGAGTTGGGAATGAAATTAACTAGTATAACATTTGTGTAGCTACAGGAAGATAATCAATCAATACAGACCTAAAATGAAAAGACTGCAGGAGAGATAATAATAAAATAAAAAATAAAATAAGGCAAATTCTATGCACTTAGCCTTGATGTTGAGATGTTCATTCAGTTCCTGAGATTTTTCTCAATCTTTTTGTTAGGTAGTTAGAATAGGAAAAAGGAGTCCAAAATGGCGGTGGCTAAAGAAGGGAAAAGCTCGTGAAAATAGAACCAAGGAAATTCCAAGGACCAGAGTGAGGACCTCAGGTAAAACAAACAGCCCTCCTGGCTAGCCAAATTTACAAAGGGCAGGCTCAAGGGGGAGGAAGCAAATGTATGAAAGGAGGAAACTTAGAAGGCTTGAGGCCTCTCTTCTCTTGTCTTTTGGGTCATCCTGCCTTCACTCCTCAAAGTGTACTCTCCTTTGTTTTTCCTAAGAAAACTGAGCTGTAACACCGCTCTGTCCATTACTTCAAGTTTTTGCTGTAGTGAGACAGAACCGAGGAAATTACACATCTGTGGTGCTGTGATTCAGCTTTAACCTGGCTGAAACAACCTTGGCTTGGCCCCCGCGAGACAGAAGCTAAGCAGAGCAGAAGCCCAACTCAGTGAAAGCTCCCATGGTGGAAGCCGAACACAAAGAGAACCCAACACAGTGGATATGACAAGAAGCCCAACATGCTGGAAACCAGGACAGGAAAAGCAAATGCAGCAGAAAGCTCACGCGGCTCAGTCTCAGTTTCCAGAAGAACTCCTGTTAAGTTAGGAGGTCCTCGCTCCTATGGCTGGAAGGACATATGGCTAACAAAATCTTAATTCCTTTACAATCTCTTGTTTCTTCTTTCCTCAAACCCCCCATGAACAGGCAAACGACTGTGCAACTGAGGAACTCTGGCAGGGGATACTCCTCAGTGGGTCCCAAAGGCTCCCCTATCTGCTGGGCCCCAGTAGATGTTTCCAAAGTGGGTGGGGGTTCTTTTGTTATTAATCTTCTTTGAACCAAGGATCAGGTCAATGAAAACTGTGAGCACAGGTCAGGTGTTTAACAGCTTTTCTGGCAGGTTATGAAGGGGATTCCTTAGCATGTTTGTCCCATTGCTTTTTCCTCCCATCCTTCAGCTACCCTCTCCCTCTCTCCTGGAACTTGAGCCCAGCCAAAACCCATGGTGCCTGATTTTAGGAACTAATGAAGCTCAAGCTCTTGATGTCTCATTGCAAAAAAATTCAGTGAGAGACACAGCTATAGGTAAGAGGTGGATTTGTTCAGACTTAGAAAGAAGCACTGGAGAAGGCAATGGCAACCCACTCCAGTACTCTTGCCTGGAAAATCCCATGGTCGGAGGAGCCTGGTGGGCTTCAGTCCATGATATCACTAAGAGCCAGGCACGACTGAGCGACTTCACTTTCACTTTTCACTTTCATGCATTGGAGAAGGAAATGTCAACCCACTCCAGTGTTCTTGCTTAGAGAATCCCAGGGACAGGGGAGCCTGGTGGGCTGCCGTCTATGGGGTCGCACAGAGTTAGACACGACTGAAGCAACTTAGTAGCAGCAGCAGCAGCAGCAGCAAAGAGAAGCACACTCCGCAGGGTGTGGGCCATGGAGGGGGCAAGTGCTGTGGCCATGGAATGTGGTGTGGTTGGTTTTTTCCAAGCTGGGTAATTTAATATGCTAATGAGTGGGAGGATCATTCCAATAATTGGGAAATCAACAATTGACAGTGTCTTGGAACTGCCTGTCACCTCTGGTTGTGTCATTTAGCTTGCAGATTGAAGATCAAGGTTCATTTGAATTTGACTTGTCATCTTGGACCCATTGATTTTAATTGGTTTATGTAATGCCCTTGGGCTACGTCATTCTTTCAAAAGTTGTGCCCTGCCCCTTCCCTCCAGTTTCATGCTCTTTTCCTGAGCCTTGTCCATGCCCACAATGTTGCCTTGACAATCTTCTTGAGGGACAACCAGAAAATAGCTGGCCCTTGGGAGGGAAATACTGTATAATATCCAATCCCTGATATTCAGGCCTTCATCTTCCCTGTTCCTTACAGCATGTGCAACAACATGTTCATCTCTCAGTGGACCCACTAGGGTGGGTGTCAGGCACACAATGCCTGCTAGAAGTCCATCTGGTGGTGGCATCCCTCCAAGGGCAATTGGCCTTCCAGGGACAATGTTTGCCACTTTGAGAGTTAGCCCTGCAGGCCGTTTGGGCCCAAACCTTTACCACCTTTCTCCTAAATTTACAAACATACCCCTCGATCAAATCTCCACTCCACTTTAATGGACCATCTGGTCTATTGCCTCTTATCAATTTGTTCTTAAGCCACTTACTAACTCCTACAACCAGGACCCTGCCCTCTTTTGGCAACATGATCCACCCAGCCTATTATTAAAATACTATTAATTCCTCTAACAGGACCAGATAACCCACTCCTTTGTCATTACTTCTGTTATTACCTAAAGTGGATCTATGGCAATGAAATATTTACCACTGGAAAAACTGTGAACTGCTCTTATAGAGGACTAGTGGAGGAAATCAGTGACTTACATTCCCTCAGAGCAATAAGTGGATAATTTTATGGCTATTTCACTAGGTTCCCAGTCTCGGGGCACAGATTTGGATTACTTTACATCACGGTAAATATTCCCATCTACAGTGGACAAACCAGCAATGAGTTAAGATTACAACCCCTTAATCCTACCCAGCACTGGACACCCTGGAGACCTTGCGGATGCCCAACTCCAGTCAAGGGGTCCCAGGAGGTCGACCTACCTCGACCTGCTTACGGATCTGGTCCTCAAAAGGTTGTCATGCCTCAATCTGCTCAGGGATCCACCAGTCCAGGGGTCCCAGGAGGTCTACATGCCTCGACCTGCCTGGGGATTTGATCTCCAGGAGGCTGTTATGCCTCAAGCAGCCTGGGGATCTGCACCTGACCTGGGGATGCCCAGCTCTCAGGTTGCAACAGTACTGGGTAGGATAAGCTTCAGAAAGACTCACCCCTAAGGAAGTTCAGTTCAGTTCAGTTCAGTTCAGTTGCTCAGTCATGTCTGACTCTTTGCGACCCCATGAATCACAGCACGCCAGGCCTCCCTGTCCATCACCATCTCCCGGAGTTCACTCAGACTCATGTCCATCGAGTCTGTGATGCCATCCAGCCATCTCATCCTGGGTCGTCCCCTTCTCCTCCTGCTCCCAATCCCTCCCAGCATCAGAGTCTTTTCCAGTGAGTCAACTCTTCGCATGAGGTGTCCAAAGTACTGGAGCTTCAGCTTTAGCATCATTCAGAATGGACTGGTTGGATCTCCTTGCAGTCCAAGGGACCCTCAAGAGTCTTCTCCAACACCACAGTTGAAACGCATCAATTCTTCAGCACTCAGCCTTCTTCACAGTCCAACTGTCATATCCATACATGACCACAGGAAAAACCATTGCCTTGACTAGAAGGACTTTAGTCGGCAAAGTAATGTCTCTGCTTTTGAATATACTATATAGGTTGGTAATAACTTTTCTTCCAAGCAGTAAGCGTCTTTTAATTTCATGGCTGCAGTCACCATCTGCAGTGATTTGGGAGCCCAAAAATATAAAGTCTGGCACTGTTTCTACTGTTTCCCCATCTATTTCCCATGAAGTGATGGGACCAGATGCCATAATCTTCGTTTTCTGAATGTTGAGCTTTAAGCCAACTTTTTCACTCTCCTCTTTCACTTTCATCAAGAAGGTTTTTAGCTCCTCTTTACTTTCTGCCATAAGGGTGGTGTCATCTGCGTATCTGAGGTTATTGATATTTCTCCCAGCAATCTTATTTCAGCTTGTGTTTCTTCCAGTCCAGCGTTTCTCATGATGTACTCTGCAAGGAAGTGCACCCATGGAAATAGAAGGAAGCCTATTAATTATGGTGCTGTGCTTGATCTCAGCAGTAACTCGAGTCCAGTGAGAACACAATTGCCTTTCTGGAAAGTCTAAAAGAGGCCCTCCAAAAGTTTACCAATCTGGACTTAGACTCTTAAGAGGGACGGGTGATTTTAAAGGACAAATTCCTGTTCCAGTGTGCATCAAACATCAGGATAAAGTAACAGCACCTCCAACAGCAGGACCCTGATGAGATGGTCCAGACAGCCACCAATACTTTTTATAAGAGAGAATAAGAGAAGGAGGCCCAGGCCAAGGGAAAGGAAAGAGACAAGGCATGCCCAGCTGCTGGCCACCCTCCAGGGAAAAACCTATGGTAAACCCCGAGTCCTTAAGGACAAGGCACTAGGCAAATGCCTAATCTGTAGAGAGTCAGGACATTGGGCCAAAGACAACAGGACTGAAGCGTCCTGCTCCAGCCAGCCCACCTGTCACAGATGACCATCACAGGACTGGAGCCAAGGGTGCACCTGGGTGTGGCAGGTAGGTCTGATAATTTCTTGGTTGACATAGAGGCTACCTACTCTGTCCTGATCTCCTACTCCAGAGCCTTCTCCTCCTAAACCTGTACTATTTTGGGTGCTACAGACAAAACAATTACAAAAATATTCACCTGAACACTTCATTGTTGCTTGGGTGGACAAATATTTTCCCAATAATTTCCAGTGGTCCCTAAGTGTCCTACCCCCTTATTGGGAAGAGATTTTTCCGTGCCTTCAAAAACCTGTAACTACTGCAGCCCTGATAGAAGATGCTTTAAAACTCTCTTGGGAGTGAATTAACTATTTTTACCAGCCACCAAGTGATATAATTCTGGAATGTGAGATGCCATTCATGGATGTCTGATCAAAGGATCCTCACATATCAAGTAGTGCTGTTGGAAAATCCAGGCCTGACTATATCCCCTTGTGAGGTTCTTAACCCAGCTACCCTCCTGCCTACCTCCAAAGGCTCTCTCACCTTTCACTCTTACTTAGAAACTTTGGACCACTGGACAAAACCCTGAGAGATTGTCAGAAGATCCTCTGACTGATCCTGAGGAAATCTGGTACACTGATGGAAGCAGCTTTGTCTTGGATGGGAAAAGAAGAGCTGGATATGCAGTTCAGTTCAGTTCAGTCACTCAGTCATGTCCCACTCTTTGTGACCCCATGAATCGCAGCACGCTAAGCCTCCCTGTCCATCACCAACTCCAGGAGTTCACTCAGACTCACGTCCATCGAGTCAGTGATGCCATCCAGCCATCTCATCCTCTGTTGTCCCCTTCTCCTTCTGCCCTTAATCCCTCCCAGCATCAAAGTCTTTTCCAATGAGTCAACTCTTCGCATGAGGTGGCCAAAGTACTGGAGTTTCAGCTTTAGCATCCAATTTTGAGACCATAGAGGCTAAACCTTTGCCACCAGATACTTCAGCCCAATTAGCTAAGCTCATAGCCCTGACTCGAGCTTTAGAGCTGGGAAAAGGAAAAAGAGTAGCCATTTGCACTAATACCGAGTATGCCTTTCTGGTGCTACATGCACATGCTGCTGTTTGGAAAGAAAGAGGCAACTTGACCACCTGAGGGTCCACAATCAAATATGGTGATCAAATCCTTAGCCTCTTGGAGGTAGTCCATCTGCCCACTGAGGTTTTAGTCTCCTGTTGTAAAGGACACCAAAAAGGGAGCATGGAAGTGGCACGAGGGAACCAAGTAGACAATCAGGACACTAAGAAAGCAGCATTGCAGAAAACTGACCTAATAGAAAAACCAAGGGGTTGTCACCTTAGTCCCACAGACTAATTTGCCAGAAACTCCTTCATATACTTGAAGTGAAGAGTGAAGGCTTTTAAGATGATCATATGGGGTAGTTCAAAGAGGGGCTTCTTTTTCTGCCTGGGAACCTCCAATAGAAGTTGGTTAACTCCTTACATGTCACCACTCATTTAGGGGAGAAGGCCCTCCAAAGATTACTAGAAAGGTCCTTCAGAGGAACAGGCTCCAAATAGCTATAAGACAAGTGGTCTCCTCTTGTCCCACTTGCCAATTAAACAACCCCCAAGGAGCTCAAAGACCCCAGCTGGCCCAGCCCATCCAATGACATGGGACCTACCCAGGAGAGGACTTGGAAAAGGACCTCACCCAGATGCCAGTTTCTCAGGGGGTATAAATACCTACTACTCACGATAGATGTGTTCACAGGATTGATTAAAGGCTTTCCCATCATTGAGAAAGCTGAGGAGGTGGTTAAAAAAAATAAACAAAACTGCTCCATGAAATCATTGCAAGATTTGGTCTGCCCATGTCATTACAAAGTGACAATGGAACATTATTTACTTCTAAGGTCACCCAAAGGGTCTCTAAAACACTGGGCATTATTTATTATTCCTTTTGTTCATGAAGGCCTCAATTTTCAGGAAAAATAGAAAGAGCCAACCAATTCTTAAAATCAGCTAAAAAAAGATAACCCAAGAGACCTTCCTGGGATGGAAGGAGGCTTTACCAATAGCTCTCCTCTGTATCTGTATTGCTCCTAAGGAACAGGTCTGTCTTAGTACTTATAAGATGCTATATGGGAGACCTTTTGTTATGTCAATGTCCTCTTCCTAGATCCAGAGTCTTATACCATGGCCGTTGGGCAATTCCAATAGGATATACACTTGTGGGGTGTCAACCAGGACCCAAAAGATTCTAAAGAGTCATCACTATATGCTCCAGGGACTCAAGTCCTAATTAAAATCTGGAAAGATGAGTCCCCAAAGGCTTAACTCCAGCCCACATGGGAGGATGGGAAAACCCCTACCTTGTAATACTCTCTACCCTCATAGCCATCAAAGTACCAGGAGACAACTCCTGGATTCACTAATCGTGAGTCAAACTGTGAAAGAAACAGAAGAGGACACTCGATACACCCATCAACAAGCTACAACATGCAATACCAGTTCAACAAGGATATATAAAACTATAGCTTACAGTGGAAAATATCACTCACCCTTAGATGGACACTGCTATAAGGACTCTGAGCCTTGAGACTAGCAAGAGAGGGAGGCCCAATGCCCCTTGCCATCCCAGTTCACCAGAGAAACCTCAATGCCCCTATTCCCAAAGAATTGGTCCTCCCATCTCTTGAGGGGGGAATGTTAGGTAGTTAGAATAGGAAAAAGGAGTCAAAATGACAGTGGCTAAAAGACAAAGAAGGGAAAAGCCTGCAAAAATAGAACAAAGGAAGGTGCTAGGACCAGAGTGAAGACCTCAAGTAAAACAAGCAGCCCTCCTGATTAACCCAATTTACATAGGGCAGGCTTGGGGGGAGGAGACAAAAGTATAAAAGGAGGAGGCCTAGAAGGGTTGAGGCCTCTCTTCTCTTGTCTCTTGGGTCGGTCCACTCTCACTCCTCCAGAGTGTACTATCGTTTGTTTTCTCTAATAAAACTGAGCTATAACACAGCTCCATCTGTCACTTCAAATTTTTGCAGTGACAAAACAGAACCAAGGAAATTGCACACTTCCCTGACTTTTTATAAACTAAACTCTACATTGTGTTTGCAGGGGTCTTGAGCGGGAGAAACTTTCCCACTTTTCCCCAAGTGGTAGCAGACTTTCTAAGTCTAAAAGGCTTATCTACTCATTGCCTGGAGGCCAATGAGTTCACTTCTGCCTCACCCAACCTCCCACCCCAGAAGCAGTAGCACTTTTTGGAACCCTGAGGACCGTAATGTTTTCTCTCTTCTCCTAGCAGTTGAAAGTTTTCTTTGATAAAAAGAACATGGGTAGCATTTTTTTCTGGTCTCTGCTGCTAAGTCACTTCAGTCGTCTCCGACTCTGTGCGACCCCATAGATGGCAGCCCACCAGGCTCCCCCGTCCCTGGGATTCTCCAGGCAAGAACACTGGAGTGGGTTGACATTTCCTTTTCCAGTACATGAAAGTGAAAAGTGAAAGTGAAATCCCTCCGTCGTGTGCGACTCTGTGCGACCCCATGGACTGTAGCCCACCAGGCTCCTCCACCCATGGGATTTACCAGGCAAGAGTACTGGAGTGGGGTGCCATTGCCTTCTCTGGATCCTTTTCTGGTCTCTAGGAACAATCAATACGCTCCCAGATGCTCCTGCCACCAAGAGACTCTATTCTTTGGTTTCCCCACCAATCTCTTTATGTGCACCCAGGCAAATGCCTGTAAAAACAGAGTTAGTGAGTGACTGTGAACTCCCCTTATGTCCTAAGGTCACAGTTTCTTTTCTAAACTGTTCAGTTAGTCCAATCTCAGCCTTTAATGGTTTATTGACGTATCTGAATTCTCTCTTACCTGCTTATGTGACAGCCACGTCTTACATACTGCCAGATGTGAAAAAGTTTTCTGGTCCTCATCTCCTGTTAGAAAAGCTTGTCATTGTTCCCAGGTCAGTTAACCCGCTTGACTTGAAACTTTGGCTCTGTAGTGGGCTCAAGAAAACTTACATTTTTTTGTATATTTTCCAAGTTTTCAGTTCAGTTCAGTCGCTCAGTCATGTCTGACTCTTCGTGACCCCATGAATCGCAGCACGCCAGGCCTCCCTGCCCATCACCAACTCCCGGAGTTCACTCAGACTCACATCCAACGAGTCAGAGATGCCATCCAGCCATCTCATCCTCGGTCGTCCCCTTCTCCTCCTGCCCCCAATCTCTCACAGCATCAGAATCTTTTCCAATGAGGCAACTCTTCGCATGAGGTGGCCAAAATACTGGAGTTTCAGCTTTAGCATCATTCCTTCCAAAGAAATTCCAGGGCTGATCTCCTTCAGAATGGACTGGTTGGATCTCCTTGCAGTCCAAGGGACTCTCAAGACTCTTCTCCAACACCACAGTTCAAAAGCATCAATTCTTCGGCACTCAGCCTTCTTCACAGTCCAACTCTCACATCCATATATGACCACTGGAAAAACCATAGCCTTGACTAGACGGACCTTAGTCGGCAAAGTAATGTCTCTGCTTTTGAATATACTATCTAGGTTGGTCATAACTTTTCTTCCAAGGAGTAAGCGTCTTTTAATTTTGTGGCTGCAGTCACCATCTGCGATGACCCAAGTTTTACTTGTGGTGTAAACATTTCAGCTGTGAATTTGTACATCTTAAATGAAAGCAGAATTCACAACATGCACTTTAAATAATACAATAGATTCATTTCCTACTAGGATACTGCCTACTTCAGTACCTGATCTTCCATGCCACTTTGAGAAAGGAGTTTTTCTCATATACTTCTACTCAGGTCCCCTCTTCTCTGTTTGGTCTATTGGAAATTGGTTGAGGACAATGTATATTAGGACTATCTAACATTTACTGCTATCTTCTGCTGGTATATAAGAAATTGAAATTGTATGAATGTGTGTGTAGGTGTTTGAATTAGAAAAGAATAAAATTTTGAAGAATGATGGAGTACACTTTTGGGGTAAGATTATTAAACTGAACTAGTGCCATTTTAAATGAGAGAGAAGATAAGTAACACTGTGTTGTGGAGTTTAAAGTGGAAAAACTATAATGATATTCTGGAGATCTGAATCTTCAAATTTCTACCCCGGGATCTCAATTTCTATATCACAAAACCTACATTTGAATAATTTTGGGGGTTTGTATAACAATCACATAGGCTAATATTCCAGTCTTACTTATTTTCTTCTCCCCTGTGGTCAGAATTCTTCTAATGAAATAGTAAGTGCTCTAAAACTGTCAGTGCTGGTTAAAAAGCATTAAGAAATTCATTTTAAATGGGAGTAAAAAATGTGTTTTTAAAACTGTTTATGTTTAATTGTAAACAGTTTTTTAAACTACTGAAGATTTCAAACAGATTTATTGAAACAAAATTTACCATGTCTTTATGAAAACTCNAATTAGGATCAACTGAAAAATGTAAAATAAAATTAAAATAGTTACTTATGCTATGTATTTCAAAGTTTATAGTCTGCAAAATAAATCAATCTTCTGCTCAGCTCATCTTCCATTCTGTATAATAGAATTTTAACTGATCATTTCTACCAAGTATCCAAATGTCAGGAAAATAAAAGTATCAGTTAACCTATCACTAAATCATTATATAAAATATTAAAGGAAAAAAGTGTGATATAAGTAAGACACTGCTTAACATGCTTCAATTCTACTTAATTAATTAACCACACATTAAATTCTTCCAAGAGGTGAAGTGTTCTTTGTAGTAGTAGGAAAGGTAAATATTCTCTCCTCTTGGAAATAAAACTCATATCTGAAAGATATGGGAGACACTGGAATGCTAGATTTCAACAACTTTCACAGTGGCTATTGCTAAGTACTTCACAGTGACTATTGCTAAGTAAGAATGTGGGTACGTTCCTTCAGGAACGGGGGTAGGCAAAATTCATCTGGCTCAGGGGAAGCCTTTCAGCCCACAGGATTCTTCCTCTCCTATCCCATCCCCCAATGATTTGATGGGAGGATGTTAAAGCTCTATGTCTCCCATCATACCACCCCCCACCCCACCCTCCCCCCCAAAAAAAAACCAGAAAACAACTCCTTCTTGGGGTCAGGATTTGTTTAAAAAAAGACTAGAGGTCTGTTATTATTATTATTACAAGAAACCCTTTTCCACTCAAAACCCATCACAGTGTTAGGTTGATAAAGAAGAACAGCAGGAATTCAGAGACTGTCTTAAATCCAAGGTCTAGGCTCACAAAGTCTCTGTAAGACTGAGGCTCTGCTAGGAAAACTGAGGGCCCACCTGATCAAGTACCAAGTAGTACAATCAAGTACCAAGCAGTACCTACAGCTCTGAGAGGTGCCAAGAGTGTGAGGAAAAACCCTTCTGGGACTAGCACAAGATTCTAGAGATTCCTAGGAGTAGAGTAGAAACACAGAGGAAAACCTTTCACATACCCAAG
Source organism: Redunca redunca (assembly GCA_006410935.1). Taxonomy (NCBI): domain Eukaryota; kingdom Metazoa; phylum Chordata; class Mammalia; order Artiodactyla; family Bovidae; genus Redunca; species Redunca redunca. The sequence goes on from SJYQ01002428.1 coordinate 39,042, forward strand.
AACCACACTAAGTAAAAGTTTAAGAGCAACCTACATATATCAATGGAAAGCATAACCATCCAAGAAATAGATTCACAAAAATATGCAAACTAATTCATGATGAAGTTACATAGGGGCCATTTTCTTTTTAGTTGATTAGAAAAAGGATAGTTTTTTCAACAAGCAGTACAGAAACAATTGAATAACCTTTTGCAGAATGAGAACTTTGACACATACTTCACATACATAAATTTTAGCATAAAATGAATCACAGGCCTAAATAATATAAAATTATCAAATGTCTTTGGGGATACATATTGGGAGATCTGACTGTGATACTGACTTAGACAAAGTTTTTTTAGAGAAAACATCAAAAGCCAAATGTATAAAGAAAGAAATGATAAATTAGACTCCATGAAAATTAACCATGTTTTGTCTGCAAAAGATACTGGTCAGTGACACTGTAGGCCATAATAATGAGAGAAAATATTTGCAAACAAAATTCAACTATAAGAAAACAAACAATTCAATAAAAAATAGACAAAGTACCTGTACAGACACTATACCAAAGTAGACAGGTGGATGGCATATATTAGATGTTAAACATCACTAGTCGTTAAACAAAAATTAATCATTGTACAACCACTAAAATGTTCTAAATTTTTAAAAGATGGAAAATACCAAATTTTGGCAAAATGAGCAACAGAAGAAAATCTCAGTGGGAATGGCAAATGATATAGTCAATTTGAAAAAGAGTGTGGTCATTTCTTATATATTTAAATATATGCTTATTATATATCAGCAATTTTACTCATATATTTAGTAAAGTAAACAGGAAACAGGTTTGCATAAAAATATTTATATGAATGCTTTTGATGCATTTGTACTTGAGAAGAATGCATTTCTGCTTTTGGGTAGAAAGTCATATATATGTGTGTGTGTGTGTGTGTATGTATATCTGTTAGGTCTCTTTGTTCTCAATATATAAAGCAAATATTGACAGATCTGAAGAGAGAAATCAACAACTCTACAGAGTAGGAGACTCCAATACACTGTTTTTGATAATGGGTAGAACATCTAGCCAACAATCTGTGTTTCCTTATAAGAGCAATAATTGCTTTCATGAGGACTGCATCCTCATGACTGAATTACCTCCCAAAGACCTTACTTTCTAATATCATCATATGGGGGATGGGTAAGATTTCAACATTCAGATTTTGAAGTACACAAACATTTAAGCATAACACTGTTCTAGTCTTGAAAATATGGCTCAATTGAATATGCAAAATCTAAAAAAATTATTAAATGTCTAATGGTCCTTTAAAAATATATATTCTTTCTTGTAGGTGCTTTTAAAGATTTGTTTACTAACATTGTAAGTCTGGGAAACTTTAGAAAGCACTAGTACTGAAATCAGAGAAGACAGTGGCAGCCCACTCCAGTACTCTTGCCTGGAAAATCCCATGGTAGGAGGAGCCTAGTGGGCTGCAGTCCATGGGGTTGTGAAGAGTCGGACATGACTGAGCGACTTCACTTTCACTTTTCAGTTTCATGCATTGGAGAAGGAAATGGCAACCCACTCCAGTGTTCTTGCCTGGAGAATCCCGGGGACGGGAACCCTGGTGGGCTGCCATCTATGGGGTCATACAGAGTCAGACAGGACTGAAGCGACTTAGCAACAGCAGCAGGAACAGTACTGAAATAGATGTATTCATTGTAAGACTGTTTGATAATGAGCAGTTTGAGAGTTCTTTTTCTCATTGGCCTAGTCACAAAGCTCATTTCACCTGAATGAAATTGTTAGGGAAGTGTGTAATTTCCTCAGTTCTGGCTTACCGCAGCAAACATTCGAAGCAACAGACGGACCAGTGTCAGAGCTCAGTTTTATTGGCAAGCAAAGGAAAACACGTTCTCAAGGCATGAGCGTGGCCTGACCCAAAAGACGGGAAGAGAAGGCCCCAGCTCAATTTTGGCTTCTCTTTTTATATGTTTTTTTCTCCTCCTCCTGGGCCAGACCTCTGTAAATTGGGCTAGCCAGGAGGGCTGTTTGTTTTACCTGGGGTCCTCACTCTGGTCTTCAGACCTTCCTTTGTTCTATTTTTATGGTCTTTCCCCTTCTTTGTCTTTTAGCCACTGCCATTTTGGACTCCTTTTTCCTATTCTAACTGCTTAACAAAATCAACTAGGGATTTCATTGTTCACATATAAAGTAAGTTGTAGTAATTGAGAAATAATTTAAAACATTTAATTATCCTTTAATGAAAAGAACTTAGAGACCATTTTTATCAAATATTTATCCCAATTTATGTCTCATGAAAAATAAAATATGTTAATTTTTAGTTGTGTGTAATCATAAATCATAATAATTGTAACATTATGTAAAGCCAACTTGATGGAATATAGCATTGCAATGACATTTAGGAACACAGGAATTTAGAAAGAAAAATATTCTGTCACTTTGAGTACTAGTGTGTGTGTGTGTGTGTGTGTGTGTGTGTGTGTAGGAGGTGTAAGAGATATGCCCAATGGGCATGTTGCCTTGTCTTTGTTACTTCTTTAAAATGAACTGGTTGGACATGGTACTAAGATCTTTCCCAGTTATAAAACTGACAGATCCAGTGCTTCTCTTGTGACACCTCAGTAAATTTCACTAAGTGAACAATGAAAGCTCTAANGAAAGCATATCTTAGATATAATTTATTGATTTAGCTCTTTCCTTTTCTTTTTTTTTTTTTGGCCTGACCTAACATCTGGATTAGAGGAGTCTGACTGGCATCTCAGGGAGAGTGAAATCTTCTAAGCATCACAGGTATATGGGTCAGTTTCCCAGGGGAGAAAAGACTAGTTTTCACATCACAGTTAAAAGCATTCTACAAAAAGACTACTGTTAAGAAACCCATTAAGTCTTGACAGTGTGGCTCTTGCACCAAGGTGATTCAAATTTGTGTACTCAAAAGACTTTCTTCTTCTTAAGTAAACCAGGAAAGTTCTGATCATCTCACTCCAATGACCAGAGAGTGCAATGCTGAAATCTGCCAGCATCTACGACAAAGTGAAAGGTATGTATGCTTGGCTAGTGCATATAATGCTACAAAACAAAGACATCTCAAAAAAATGAAATGAAGACTACACAAGTCTCTAGGATTATGAAGTAGTCAAACACATACAAAACAATATTTAAAATAAAAATAGAGCATAAATTTCTAATTAAAAAGCACAACAGAACTTCATTTTGGAAGTTATTAGCTACTAGAAGCAAAGTCCTTTTATTAAAAATGCTAGATAAATTTACCTGTGTGGATAAGGATGATGTACAAGGAAAATAATTTCTCATTTTAATGTCTAGTTAAGTTTTTTATTTAATAATTAAGAGTATAACATAATTCAGATAATAAAAGTTCTCCAATTTTCAATTGGGAAAGATTGGATAGCAGAAATAACTCATAAAATAGGACAGGAAAAAATACATATAACTAGGTGATTTTGTTTTAGAATAACTTGTTCAAAAAAATAATCTTAAAAAAGCTTACAATTTTGTTGGCTAGGTACAATGCCAAAATGTTGGAGTAAAAAACTTGTTTGATTTCAAGTTTTTTCACTTGGATTCTGGAAACAGCTTTTTTTCCTGTTTTTGTTAAATGGAGCTACATATCCATTGCCTACTGTTACTCATAAAGGAAAATATCAGGAATACTTATATTCTATCATAAGGTTAAATTATGCTGCTGTTATTTTCCCTATTGACTCATGCATTTAAATGATACATTATCCTCCATTACGAAAGTCATGAAGCAACAATTTTTTATGAAGGAAAATTTATTAAATGTTTATTTGAAAAATCATGCCAGACAAAACTATTTAATGAAAACTATTGTGAAAGAAATCATTTTTTATTGTCATCTTCATTGTAAGCAGAGAAGGAAAGATTGACTAATCTGAAAGGCACCTATAAAAAATCAATTTTGCTATTAAACAAGTAGGTATTCCCCAGAAGGCAGACTCCCTTGTTTGAAGAAATCCATGGAATACATTGTGCACAATACTGATACAAAAGTTACTGCTGAATATAGCTGTTCCTCCTGTCAACAAACACCTACTGAATACCCACAACATGAACAATGTGAAACTCCCTTCACTTAGAGCTTGGGAAGGACATAGACAGTTGTTTCAAACTCTTTGATTTGAAGGAGTCAATGGCCACACTTAACTAAAAATAATAATTTATAATCCATTATATTATTCTTTTCACTCTTTCTTGCCCCTAAATTGTCTAGAAAATCCACAAAAGAACTTATATGAGTCTTGCCCCAGTAATGTTCTATTTCTTTTAAATGGGAGTTGTCTCCCATGTTCTATAATGGACAGAGTGGCCTTCATCTACATATTAAAAAGCGGGCTTATTGCTGGTTTAGAAAAGCTCTCTGGAAACTTTTACTCCATTATTGTAGGACCTTGGAAAAAGAGCCTAGCTACAGCAGAACAGATAGTGTCTTTCCACAGAAAGAAGAATCGATAGAGACGACCAAAATGGAAAAAGGCAAAGTACTGTATGTTCTTAAATGAAAATTGATTTCTGCCATTGACCATGGAACAAGCTCATCAGTAACATCACATTTAGAGGGAATCTAATTGTTTCTTCTTATGGTCGGGTTTGAACTTGGAAGGGAAGTATAAGAGAGAGATCAATCCTCTGTTATCAAAAGTAGTTTAGTCACAGCATACTGATTCGAGAATATGAGAATATACAATTGCTTAAGAGGCCTTTGTAACCACTCAATGGATTGCTTCGGAATTCCAAACTGCATTCCTCAGAAACATATGGGTTCAATTTTTCTTTCTTTCTTTTTTCAAGACCATACCTAATCACTAGAGACACTGAATTCCTTTCAGTCACATAGTAAATTAAACATAAAAGAAAATGACTAGTGAAAATTTACCAGCAAAATCATGCAAATTGTAGGCCATATTGATGATTTATCTCTGTAAGGGACAGCATGTTTTATTCACTTATCACTTAAGCATAATATGGTTGCAGCACTGACCATGGTTCACAAATCCCTGGATTTGTGAAGCTTAAATTTTATTTTATATAGGAGTGAGAGAAGTAAAGTCGCTTAGTCGTGTCCGACTCTTTGCGACCCTGTGGACTGTAGCCCACCAGGCTCTTCCATCCATGGGATTCTCCAGGCAAGAATACTGGAGTAGGTTGCCATTTCCTTCTCCAGGGGATCTTTCCTACCCAGGGATTGAACCCATATCTCCTGCATTGCAGGCAGATGCTTTAACCTCTGAGCCACCAGGGAAGCCCAGATGGTAAAGCATTCATATGAGTGAGAGAGGAAGTAGATACATAAAGTAAAAGAAAATGGAGAAAATAATTTCCAATGAGGTAAATAGTAAGACCTGACCTTGAAGAAGAGTATTGCAGGCAAAGGGAATAGCAAAACATAGAAGTATGATTTCCATGTCAAGGAACCAAAAGAAGAAAGTCTTGTGTGGCTGATCTGAATAAGCTAGAATGGTATTACAAATTGGTATGTGGGGGGTATGACTTCCCAGGTGGTGCTGGTGATAAAGAACTTGCCTGCCAATGCAGGAGATGAAAAAGACACAGGTTTGATCCCTTGGTCAGAAAGATCCCCTGACTGAGGGACCTAGCACACAGGCACACATAGGAAGGGTTTGTAGAACCATAACCATGCATGACTGATTTCATGTCGCCTCGCCTGCAGCAGCTTGAATAAGATTTTGGTTCCAAGCCAGAGACACGTTGGGCAGCAGCAGGGAGAGTGCTGAATCCTAGCCACTAGACCACCAGGGACAGTGGCCAGTGACAAAGCCCAGGTCTATCATCTGTGTAGAAATGAATTTTCACATAGAGACAGGACAGAGTGAAGTACATAAAGCATTTATTAGTAGGGAAAAGAATCCAGCACTTGTGGATAGACATATGGATGGGCTCACAGAAAAAGTTATGCCCTCGTGGTAGTTTGAACCACTTTCGTGGGGGGTTTCTTTTGGGTTTCCTTTGACCAATTATCTTGCTTTGTCTCATTCTGAGGCTGTATTTAGTATATCTCAGGGTCCTCCCTTCTGTGCATGCACATTTCTTAGCCAAGATGGATTCTAGTGAAGAGACCTATGGGTAGTTGGCATCACTTACTATGAGGTGATATTTACTATCTCTTGACCTCCAAAGATTTCTATGCCTGTAGTCATAGAAGTCTCCCTGACTTTGAAAATAAATCTATGAGGTCTAGGCAGGGCCTAACCTCCTCCATCATCCTGTTTTTATGGAGTTTCTGATTTAATGGAGTTTCTGTCCATGGGGAGAAACTGTTCAATCTGAAACCCATCTATTTCCTGTCTCATGGCTATGGAGACCATGGGAAGCAGCTTAGGTCTCATTGAAAGTAACTTTGCAAACTGGAAGGTTTGGAGGGATAGAAGGGGATATTATTTAATTAACATTGTTTGAAAACTCATGCTGGCTTTGTTGTTGTTCAGTTGCTAAGTTGTGTCCAACTCTTTGTGATCCCATGCAGTATGCCAGGCTTCCTGTCCTTCACTGTCTCCCAGAATTTGGTCAAATTCATATCCATTGAATTGGTGATGAAATCTAACCATCTAATTCTCTGCAACCTCTTCTCCTTCTGCCCTCAATCTTTCCCAGCATCAGGGGCTTTTCTAATGAGTCATCTCTTCGCATCAGGTGGCCAAAGTATTGGAGCTTCAGCTTCAGTATCAACCCTTACAATGATAATTCAGCGCTGATTTTGTGCTGGCTGATACATGAATAAGCTGAAGAAGCATCAGTAATCAGGCCTTTACAGTACTTCAGGGGAGGAATGACTATGTCTTGAACTATGGTGATAAAAGCTTTTGTTAAAAGTCTCTTGTGTTTTCACTAAAAGCTTTTTTAAATTTAGCCATCTCTGGCTAGGGCATTGAATAGAAAATCACTGAATGTGGCTAAGTGAGAAGAAAAGTAGTGAGGGCTGTAAATATATCCTCAGAGAGGAATAAGCCACAGAATAGCAAACACCCAAAATAAGTCATCAAGCCTTCCAAAAAATCTAGTAATCCACCTGATATGTATTGAATACTATGTTGTTATGTGTTCAAGTTATTTTAATTACATAAGGACCACTATCAAGTTACTACCTGTTTTCCTGACCAATCTCTTTCCCTCATCCTTCATTCAAATATAGTTCCCTTGTATTTTGATTTTATTAGTATTAGTATACAGCTATCATTAACATAGTCACTTTTTGCACACTGGAAATAGCATTGATTTAAAGGCAGGTCGATTTCAACCCTGGTGCTAACTGACTGCAAAGATTTTGGGAAGTTCTTAACCTTTCTAGGTCCTAATCTAAACTGTTAGGAGAACAGACCTATGTTTTATGTGCTTTCAGTTCAGTTCAGTTCAGTTCAGTTCACTCACTCAGTGGTGTCCGATTCGTTGCGACCCCATGAATCGCAGCATGCCAGGCCTCCCTGTCCATCACCAACTCCCGGAGTTCACTCACACTCACGTCCATCGAGTCAGTGATGCCATCCAGCCATCTCATCCTGTCGTCTCCTTCTCCTCCTGCCCCCAATCCCTCCCAGCATCAGAGTCTTTTCCAATGAGTCAACTCTTCGCATCAGGTAGCCAAAGTACTGGAGCTTCAGCTTTAGCATCATTCCTTCCAAAGAAATCCCAGGGTTGATCTCCTTCAGAGTGGATTGGCTGGATCTCCTTGCAGGCCAAGGGACTCTTAAGAGTCTTCTCCAACACCACAGTTCAAAAACATCAATTCTTCGGCGCTCAGCCTTCTTCACTGTCCCACTCTCACATCCATACATGACCAAAGGAAAAACCATAGCCTTGACTAGACGGACCTTTGTGGGCAAAGTAAAATGTCTCTGCTTTTGAATATGCTATCTAGACTGGTCATAAGTTTTCTTCCAAGGAGTAATAGTCTTTTAATTTCATGGCTGCAGTCACCATCTGCAGTGATTTTGGAGCCCCAAAAAATAAAGTCTGACACTGTTTCCACTCTTTCCCCCTCTATTTCCCATGAAGTGATGGGACCGGATGCCATGATCTTCGTTTTCTGAATGTTGAGCTTTAAGACAACTTTTTCACTCTCCATTTTCACTTTCATCAAGAGGCATTTTAATTCCTCTTCACTTTCTGCCATAGGGGTGGTGTCATCTGCATATCAGAGGTTATTGATATTTCTCCCAGCAAACTTCATTCCAGCTTGTGTTTCTTCCAGTCCAGCGTTTCTCATGATGTACTCTGCATAGAAGTTAAATAAGCAGGGTGACAATATACAGCCTTGACATACTCCTTTTCCTATTTGAAACCAGTCTGTTGTTCCATGTCCAGTTCTAAGTGTTGCTTCCTGACCTGCATACAGATTTCTCAAGAAGCAGGTCAGGTGGTCTGGTATTCCCATCTCTCCCAGAATTTTCCACAGTTTATTGTGATCCACACAGTCAAACGCTTTGGCATAGTCAATAAAGCAGAAATAGACGTTTTTCTGGAACTCTCTTGCTTTTTGTGTTTTAGATGTATCAATTTAATCCACAAAATAATTCTATGAATTAGATGTTACTGTTGTTGTTGCTATTATCATTCCCCTTTAATGGGTAAGAAAACTGAGCTATACAGACAAGGTGATCAGCTTAGTCAAGATCACCAGCTAGTAACTTGCAGATCCTAAATTTGAATAGTCTTCATAAGCACAGAAACCACATTCTTAAACACTACATTACCTTTAACTTTACCTTAAACATTACATTATCTTTAATGGGCTAACAAATCATAGATATTTAATAAAAATTTGTTATCTCTTTCATCTTTTTCTACACTTCCTCACTCATTTCTGGAGAAGGAAATGGCAACCCATTCCAGTGTTCTTGCCTGGAGAATCCCAGGGACAGGGGAGCCTGGTGGGCTGCCATCTATGGGGTCACACAGAATTGGACACGACTGAAGCGACTTAGCAGCAGCAGCATTCATTTCAGCTTGTAGTAATTGTATGCTTAGTAACAGTAGTATCTCTCAGAATTATGCACTTTTCAGAACCTTTGCCTAAATTTGTATCTCCCCCTCTGAATTTGTCTTCTTTTTCAGAAGTCCTGAATAAACTGTCATCAATTATAAAGAAATAAATGTTATTTAATTTCTCTCTTTACAACTTCCATAGTCATATAACCAAGCTGGTAATGTTAATGAAATTCCAAATCTTTTAAATAATTCCAAATCTTTTGGACTTCCCTGGTGGCTCAGACAGTAAAGCATCTGTCTACAATGTGGGAGACCCAGATTTGAGCCCTGGGTTGGGAAGATCCCCTGGAGAAGGAAATGGCGATCCACTCCAGTACTATTGCCTGGAAAATCCCATGGACAGAGAAGCCTGGTAGACTATATAGTCTATTGGGTCGCAAAGAGTCGGACACAACTGAGCGACTTCACTTTCTTTCACTTTCTTCTAAAAAAAAAAAATATGTATAATGTATTTTTAGGGTTCAGGGGAAATGATAAACTTTTCTGAATTTGATAAAGTAACTGATTAAAGTTAGGACTTTCTGAAGTCTCACTTTTAAGTAACAGTGAATAATTTTTGATAAACAGAAGCAAGAGAAAATAAGAAGAATTAAAAAGGAATCTGAATAATCACACACCTTAAAGGTTAAGGAAAGTCACTTCCTATACAGTTAATGGTGTATTACTATTGAAAAAAAGGCTAAATAATAATTGAAGTGGATAATTGAAGAGGAAAGTAGTAGATGAAGTATTGGTACCAAATAGTATTGGGGATAGCATTGAAGATTTGTATCCAGTTTCAAAAACAGTAATGATGCTCTTCATACAGACCTCATGTCTGGTAACATACAACGTTTATATATATGGAACAAACATCTTTTCTATGCCCCCTGGGTTCAAGAAAACCACCATGATTTGGTCAAACATTTTTCATATATAGTTTTCCATTTTATATTGCTTTTATAATAACCTGGGCTTCCCTGGTGGCTGAGAAGTTAAAGAATCCTCTTGCAATGCAGGAGACCCAGGTTCAATCCTTAGGTTGGGAATATATCCTGGAGAAGGGATTGGCTGCCTATTCTAGTATTGGATTTCCCAAGTGGCACTAGGGGTAAAGAGCCCACCTGCCAAGGCAGGAGATGTCAGAGACAATGGGTTCAATTACTGGGTCAGGAAGATCCCCTGGAGGAGAGCATGGCAATCCACTCCAGTATTCTTGCTGGAGAATCCCATGGACAGAAAAGCCTGGTGGGCCACAGTCCATGGGGTTGCTCAGAGCTGGACACAACTACGTGAACAACACTATTATAACCTAGAAAAATAGGTAGTAGTGATGGGGTGGGTTGTATCATCTGCAATGATAGTAGTAACAGTAGAACTATTTTATAGAAGTAGAAATTGAGAAAGAAAATTACAGCTAATAAGAGGTAGAATTGGATCATAAACTCACTTCCTTACATGCCAAATCTCTGGATTTTCCACTATAAAAAGGCTTTGAACCTAATTTTAAGTTGAATAAAAATTATTGAGCATAATGAACTTAAAGAGTAAGTACAGTGGAAACAAAATCCCTTTAATGTGTTTAATCTAAATTTATCTTCAATTGATTACATGATATTAAACACTAGTCTCTCTCTCTTTTTTTTTTTTTTTATTTTTTAAGAAAACAGCTTTATTGAGGCCATGGAAGAGTTCTCAACAAAGTTAAAAAAATCCATTAGTTATTATAGTTTTAGCTTGTCCATTGTTAACATAAATATCCTTATACAATGAAAATTGTGCTGGTCTCCTAATGTGTGCACAATTTTGCATTACTTATATATACATATACATATACATATACATATATATATATATATATATANACCACATATTTATTATTATCAATGGTTTCATATTTATTTCTCAGGACAATTCACTGCTACCATGGCATCAGCTCATACAACTACCAAATGGTAACCACAAAGCAATGACTTTTGGGCTCAACAAGCCTAATCTTAATACTCCTTTGTCACTCTGAAGAGATAATAAATCCATATTTCATTACTTTGTCACTTGTTCCTTTTTGTGTCCTTGTGATACTAACTTGTCACTGTTTCTTTATTTTCTATCAGGCTGTAATACTATATTTATTAGCTTTTACTACATTTCCATTTTAAGTACTTACAACTTCTCAAGATAAATATTTGAGCACTGCAGAAATGAGATAAGGTTTGCCAATTAGCACACAAGAAACTCTTGAACTGATATTATAAACAGACATTCAGTGTTTCTGAAATCTCTCATCTATTTTGATAGTACAGTCCAGTATGAGAGAAATAACAAAGAACATTTTTACCATTGATAACAATCCTAATCCTCTATAGTGAATAAATATTACATATTTATTACTTAGGGTAACAGTAACAAATAGATAAAAATTCAAACATTTGTAAGCAAAGTTTTAGAAAGTGCATTACAACTACAGAAGTATTCCAGGTATTAAGAAAGTCATCTAGATTTTTGCCCATTTATTATTTTAACAGTAAGGCACCAAAAATAAGTGGTCAAAATTAAAAAACTTTAGACACCACAGTGCCTACAGAGCCCTGAACTGGAAACAAAAGAGGAAATTCTGTATCCAAAATATGATTTTAAATATTAAACAATTTTATATAATTTAGTAATACCTTTCTCAAAAACAATTTACATTATAAAGTTACCTTTAATTGGTAACTTTTTACCAATTTTAATTGGTAACTCCAATTGATCCCTATTTGGAGAAGGAAATAGAAACCCACTCCAGTATTCTTGCTGTAGAGTCTCAGGAACAGAGGAGCCAGGCAGGCTATAGTCCATGGGATTGCAAGAGTCGGAAACAATTTAGCAACTAAACCACCACCATGATCCCTATTATATTGATCAAAGTTCCACTAAACTTGACTATAAAGCAAAATTTTAAGTGAATTTCCTATAACCCCCATTTGCGATTAGATCTGACTCTAGTACTTAAAATATTTTGGCAATTAAAAACTTTAATAGCTATATGCTTGCATGCTAAGTTGCTTCACTCATGTCCGACACTGTGCGACTCCGTGGACTGCAGCCCAGCAGATTCTTCTGACAGTGAGATTATCAAGACAAGAATTCTGGAGTGGATTGCCATGACTTCCTCCAGAGGATCTTCTCAACATAGGGATAGAACCCATTGTTTCTGAAATTTCCTGCACTGGCAGGTAGGTTCTTTACCACTAGCACCACCAGGGAAGGCCAATACTAGAGTGGGTAGATATTTCCTTCTCCAGGCGATGCTCCCAACCCAGGGATTGAACTTGGGTCTTCTGCATTGCAGGCAGATTCTTTATCATCTGAGTCACTAGGATAGCTTTTTAAAAGCTAAGTTCTTGTTATATCATTAGCAGGTTATAATCAGTTGATTTAAGCACTTATAACAATGAACAATGAGATGGAGCCAAAGCAAAAGCAACACCCTGATGTGGATGTGACTGATGATGGAAGTAAAGTCCAATGATGTAAAGAACAATATTTCATAAGAATCATGAAATGTTAGATCCATGAATCAAGGTAAATTGGAAATGATCAAACAGGAAATGGCAAGAGTGAACATCGACATTTTCACAACCAGTGAATTAAAATGGACCAAAATGGGTGAATTTAATTCAGATGACCATTGTATCTACCACTGTGGGCAAGAATCGCTTAGAAGAAATGGAGTAGACCTCACAGTCAACAAAAAAGTCAGAAAAGAAGTACATGGGTGTAATCTCAAAAATGACAAAATGATCTCTGTTTCCAAGGAAAATCATTCAATATCAGTAATCCAAGCCTATACTGCAACGACTAATGCCGAAGAAGCTGAAGTTAAATGGTTCTATGATTAGCTACCCGAATTTCTAGAACTAACACCAAAAAAAGATGTCCTTTTCATCACAAGGGACTGTAATTGAAAAGTATGAAATCAAGAGATACCTGGATTAATAGGAAAGTTTGACCTTGGAGTGTAAAATGAAGCAGGGCAAAGGCTAACAGAGTTTTTCAAAGAGAACACACTGGTCACAGCAAACACCCTCTTCCAACAACACAAAAGACGGCTATACACATGGACATCACCAGATGGTCAACACCAAAATCAGATTGATTATATTCTTTGCAGCCAAAATGGAGAAGCTCTACACAGTCTGCAAAAACAAGACCAGGAGCTGACTGTGGCTCATATCATATATGCCTTATTGCAAAATGCAGACTTAAATTGAAGAAAGTAGGGAAAACCACTAGAATATTCAGGTATGACCTAAATCAAATCCCTTAAAATTATACGGCAGGAGTGACGAATAGTTTCAAGGGATTAGATCTGATAGAATGCCTGAAGAACTATGGACAGAGGTTTTTTACATGGTATAGGAGGCTGTGATCAAGACCATCCACAAGAAAAAGAAATGCAAAAAGGCAAAATGGTTGTCTCAGGAGTCCTTACAAATAGCTGAGAAAAAAGAGAAGATAAAGGCAAAGGAGAAAAGGAAAGATATACCCATCTGAGTGCAGAATTCCAAAGAATAGCAAAGAGAGATAAGAAATCCTTCCTCAGTGATCAATTCAAAGAAATAGAGGAAAACAATAAAATGGGAAAAACTAGCAATCTCTTCAAGAAAATGAGAGATACCAAGGGAACATTTCATGCAAAGATGGGCACAATAAAGACAGAAATGGTTTGAACCTAACAGAAGCAGAAGATATTAAGAAAAGGGGGCAAGAATACGTAGATTAACTCTACAAAAAAGATCTTCATGACCCAGATAACCACGTTGGTGTGATCACTCACCTAAAGCCAGACATCCCTGAATGTGAAGTCAAATGGGCCTTAGAAAGCATCACTATGAACAAAGCTAGTGGAGGTGATGAAATTCCAGTGGAGCTATTTCAAATCCTGGAAGATGATGCTGTGAAAATGCTGCACTCAATATGACAGCAAATTTGGAAAACTCACCAGTGGCCACAGGACTGGAAAAGGTCAGTTTTCATTCCAATGCCAAAGAATGTTCAAACTACCGCACAATTGCATTCATTCACATGCTAAAAAGTAGTGCTCAAAATTTTCCAAGCCAGGCTTCAACAATACATGAACCGTGAACTTACAAAAGTTCAAGTTTGATTTAGAAAAGGCAGAGGAACCAGAGATCAAATTGCCAACATCCATTGGATCATCGAAAAAGCAAGAGAGTTCCAGAAAAACATCTACTTCTGCTTCATTGACTACACCAAAGTCTTTGACTGTGTGGATCACAACAAACTATGGAACATTCTTCAAGAGATGGGAATACCAGACCACCTGACCTGCCTCCTGAGAAATCTGTATGCTGGTCAAGAAGCAACAGTTGGAACAGGACATGGAACAACAGACTGGTTCAAAATTGGGAAAGGGGTACATCAAGGCTGTATATTGTCAACATGTTTATTTAACTTATATTCAGAGTATATCATGTTAAATACCAGGCTGCATGAATCACAGTCTGGAATCAAGATTGCCTGGAGAAGTATCAATAACCTCAGATATGCAGATGACACCACATTTATGGCAGAAATTGAAGAGGAACTGAAGAGCCTCTTGATGAAAGTGAAACAGGAGAGTGAAAAAACTAACTCAACATTCAAATAAACTAAAATAATGGTATCTGGTCCTATCACTTCATGGTAAATAGATGGGCAAACCATGGTGACAGTGACACACTTTATTTCGGGGGGCTCCAAAATCACTGCAGATGATGACTGCAGCCATGAAATTAAAGTCACTTGCTCCTTGGAAGAAAAGCTATGACCAATGCAGACAGCATATTAAATGCAGAGATATTACTTTGCCGACAAATGTCCATCTTGTCAAAGCTATGGTTTTTCCAGTAGTCTTGTATGAAAGTGAGAATTGGATTATAAAGAAAGCTGAACACTGAAAAATTGACGCTTTTGAACTGTGGTGTTGGAGCATACTCTTGAGAGTCCTTTAGACTGTGGTGTCGATGCTTTTGAAATGTGGTATTGGAGAAGACTCTTGAAAGTCCTTTGGACTGCAAGGAGATCAATCCAGTCAATACTAAAGGAAATCAGCCCTGAATATTCACTGGAAAGATTGATGCTGAAGTTGAAGCTGCAATACTTTGGCCGCCTGATGCAAAGAACTGACTCATTAGAAAAGACCCTGCTGCTTGCTTGGATTGAAGGTGGGAGGATAAGGGGATGACAAAGGATGAGATGGTTGGACGGCATCACCAACTCAGTGGACATGAGTTTGAGCAATCTTCTGGAGTTGGTGATGCACAGGGAAGTTGGGTGTGCTGTAGTCCATTGGGACACAAACAGATGGACACCAGTGAGTGACTGAACTGAACTGAACAATGAACCTCAGATCTTGTGATATGCTTTGTAGACTTACAACTTCTGCCTAACATCAGTTTTCTAGGAGCATTAGTCTCTGATTCTAAAAATGTCAAGGTCTAGCGAGGAAAATGTGGATCTGTATCAGGCAATCTACCATCAAAATGATGAAAAAATTGTAGCAAATTTCTGCATTTTAGAAGCACAATGATGGTATGCTTGGATCTAAATGTCAGATTCTTTGCAAAAAGAATTAAGATAGAAACATTCCAGTTTATAGCTGGCAAATCAGCAGGAAAGCCACAACTTTCCAAGACTGGTAGTAAATGTGAATCTGGGATGAAACTGTAGTATCTAAAATGTCTAATGTGGAAGATGCTTTTTTAAAGCAGGCAATTCTGATTATACAGCAAACAGAGTATATAGATTCAACATAATGTTAAATGACCCATCTGTGATAAAACAAGATCTTAGGCAGAAACTAGGGATACAAGATTCTATTCTTCCAACTAGCCAGAAGCAAATGACAAGCAACATATACAGTTAAGCACAATTAAAGAAAAATATTGTCAATGTCATGACCCTTGTTTCTAAGAGCTGCCATACCCCATGCCAGAATCCCAACAATGAGAAATCCAGCTAAATGCATATTCTTTGACTAGAATATCACCCCCAAATGCCTAGTTATTATCCTTAACTGGTAATGTGCATCAGTGAATGCTAGCCAAGTGCCACTTTTAAACTGGGTCCAACTTAATGTCTGCATGGTCTTCTCCATAAATCTTGTCTTTAAATAGCAAACATCTTTAAGTCTCAAAATGGGAATGAGAGTATTTCCTCACTTGTGGAATGGGACCATCAGTAAAACCTTAAGCCCTATTGAGGTTGTTTCTATCGCCTTGAGAACTGCATTTTGCGTTATACTCACAGGTGAACTCTCACTTACAATTGCCTTGAAGGGTATACACTGAGAGAAAACTTACTGGCTCTTCTAAGGACAAAGTTTCTGAATCTGATGGTGACCTTCGAGCAGGCCACATCACATCACACTAAAAATGCATAAAAAGTATTCAGCTTTTATAGATACATGCTTTTACTTGTGAAAATCAAATTTAAAGACTTTGTGATCTGAAAAGATTAGAAGCTTCTGGTTAGAGATTAAGTACTATATAAGGTAAGAAATAGATTTCTGGATGGAAACTGGAAGCTTCCCGGGTGGCTCAGATGGTTGAGAGTCTGCCTGCAGTGTGGGAGACCCAGGTTCTATCCCTGGGTTGGGAAGATCTCCTGGAGAAGGAAATGGCAAGCCACTCCAGTGTTCTTGACTGGAAAATCCCATAGATGGAAGAACCTGGCAGGCTATAGTCCATGGGGTCACAAAAAGTCAGACAAGACTGAGCGACTTCAATTTGAAATACCTTCAGATTTTTATCTTCATTTAATTTATTCCCATCAGAAGGTTTTCTCATACTGTATGTAATGGAAAATACTATGCATTGCAGAATTATGTGAACCTCTATTAAAAAAAAAATTGCTATGAAATTGTGGAAAAACCCCACTTTTATGATAGGCTTCCTGGGTACTTCAAATGGTAAAGAATCTGCCTGCAATGCAGGAGAACTGGGTTTGACCCCCGGGTTGGGAAGATCCCTTGAAAAAGGGAACGGCTACCCATACTCCAATATTCTTGTCTGGAGAATCCAATGGAAAGAGTAGCCTGACAGGGCTATAGCACATAGGGTCACAAAGAGATGGACACTATTAAGTGACTAACACTTTCACTACTAAGTGACTAACACTTTCACCTTTATCATACACACACACACACACACACACACACACACACACGTACACTGTGTCCTTCAGTTTATTTATTGAGTTGTCTAATTCTGCTATTGTTCTAAGTTGAATTTTCTGTCAGCTCTTAGTAGCATGGTAACTGAGTAACATCAGGGCCATTGAAGAAGTGGAAAATCATAGTGTTATTTAGATCTGGCCAGGCTGGGACACAGGACTCTACTAAGTTGCTGAAAATCTTATCTAATTGTTTTAGAGAGAAATGCCTGGCTGCATATGCCAAAAGACTTATGTTTTCTCCTCCCTCTTCCAAAAATTAAACAACAAAACATACTCTCATCCTTCAGAACACATTATTTTGTGACTACACAAAGTTCTGAACCCAAATGAAAAAAAAAAATCAGATGATACACAATGTTACATACAATTCTTTCCAGGAGAAATATATGTGATCTAGATAGTGGACTGGTTTCAGAGTCTATGGCAGCCATATATATATGTACACACACACACACACACACACACACACACACACACAAAGACATAATGGGGATAATATAAATTTTGGCTTAGCACAATGATGATGAGATAAAGTGAAAATGAAATGTCTTCCAGATCTTTGGTAGTCATGTAATAAATTAATGTCCCCCAAAGGACCATTGTTGCATTATTTGTTCTACAGAGGCACCAGACAATCTTGCATTTGGGGTTAAGGTCTTTGGCTCAGATTGTTGATGAGGCACCAACCTGAAGACCCCCAAAGCAACCTTATAATAAAGCAGTCATCATGACTCATCACTGAGGAAAAAACAAGAACAAGACATGATTTCCAGGATAAGAATTCTAAAGGATGAGAAAAGCACCAAGAGGCAGAATGTGAGATAGATTAATATATGGATCGCAGGCAATGAGATATGATACCAGGATGTCTGTAGCTATGCTGAGTCCTGACCACTAATTGGTTCACAAGGATAAAGATACTGGGTTGAGCCAGGTATTATCAATAAATACAGATGACTATACCCTGTATTGTCAATAGTACCACGATATATCATGACTAACCTTCAGAAGGTTATTCAAAGTATGTGCCTTATCTCATTTACTTCATGAATTCGGTGAGCCCCATATTATATGTGTAAATCTTGTTTAAGATGAAGAACCTCTATCCACACATTTAGGAAGTTATATATTCCAATGGATCTCATTTTTTTAAGACAATAACCTATGTAAAACAAGAATTCAGGAATAAAGAGGTTTATATTTCATGATTCTTTTCAATATGCAAGTGAGTTTTCCCTGAGACATTTGAGATAAATTTATGTATTAAAAACAACTATTGAACAAATACTTGGCAGATATGAATTAATTCACGTTCTGTTCTGCATCATCTCAAAGTCTAATTTTTCAGCCAAG
>SJYQ01002428.1:57655-67863 GCA_006410935.1 Redunca redunca
TTTTCAGCCAAGTTTATGCTAAAATTCAAAGTAATAATATGTTTTTTTAAAGCTATTTTGGAGTAGTGAGGAAATATATACTGAGTGCCTGAGACGTAAACTGTGTCATATATCATATCCTAAATATGCCAAGGACAAGTAATTTTAATTTGCTCACTTAGTAAACTCTTTGGAATTTCAAATGTATTTTAAACAAGCTGGTGATTGAGAATATGCATTTTATTAGTGTGATTAAATGACACTTTCATCTATTGCAGTTTCGGCCAGTCCTAGCTTCATGACTCATCTGTAAGAAATGAAATAATTACATATACATATCATGTGCCCTGAACAATTTTTCCTATATCTCAATGAAATTCTGTCACAATTTATCAGTATTTAAATACCATATGGTAGTGGTATTCTAAGAGATGTCTTCAAAGAAAAATATAAAATGGGCTTAACAGCATGTATTCTTCCTTGGGGAACTCCATATCTCTTTGATTCAAGAAAGAAATACATAAATTCATGGAATGGACTAAAAATTCCATAATTTAAATCATTGGTTACATCATGTAGAAATAAAGTCTAAAGGTATTAAGCTGCTCACAAATCATAGGTATATATTTTATATGGTCTGTCAATATGTTGGTAGTAAATCTTTACATGGAGAGGAATTGATGAGGTGGAAATTAAAAGAAGGCCAAAGATTTCTTGCTACTCTGCAAGTACCTTTGAAATTATGAAGGGCATATTCTTTTGAATATCACTTTTAAAAAGCAGTTATCCACATCTAATCCACATTCTGAAAGCTATTATGGAATTTCTCAGAACAATCTGGATTCTAGTGCCTTATCATTCCCATCTTTCACTGACAGTAGAGACTTGAATAGGAAAATCTGATTTTATTCATTAGTTAAAAGTTTCCATCATTAATTATTCAAGTAATGCTAAGTACTAGAAAAAGAATAATTTAGTTCTGTTTTAACAATTGAGATTATTTTACTGGAAAAAAAGTTTTTAAACTACTGAAATAATTACTTAAATTCATAACCTTTTAATATGCAGAAATTTGAAAAACAAAAGTCATCAAATCTGAAATGCATTACCAATTTCCTATAATATATCATGTACTCTATAATGAGCTATACAATATGCTGTAACTTAATAAAAATATATTTGGACTTAAGTGTTGATCTAAATGTTTAAAACCATAATTTCCCTTTACAGAATAGGATTACTGATAAAGTGTGGATTTTTAAATGCAACAAAAGTAACTTCTTAATAAGATCCAATCTAATGAAATTACACCCATAGTAGAGGAAAAACATTGTCTATATCTAGCATAAATACCTAAATGAAGGTGATGTGTAGTTTTGTCAATAAATGTTGTTCCATTTACAAGCTTATGCAAGAGTGAACACCCATTTTTCTCTCTCACCTCTTCTTACAATAATAAAACCCTTTTATTTTCTGACAAAGAGTACTTTCTCCACTTTTGATTGGATCTCACCACTTATCCCATTCTCAAAGTCTTCAAGTCTGTTAATCCTGCCTCTCTATATTACTATAATCATAGTGTCATTGAACTCTTACTAGATTATCAACATCAGCATTAAACTATGATCTATTGTCCCAAACTAATCTCTTCTGTGAAAAACTGTGGCTTTGGATTTGGAAGGGATGGGGAGCATGATTTATATCACTGCTCCTTGTTTTCCTCCTATTTCTCTGAATTTGCCTGTGTTGCTTACTACTGTTTCTGCACAAAGACTCCACATATCTGGGTTCCCCTGGGTAACAACATGAATCTACTTTCATTCCTGAACATTCTAGCCAGTGATATGAAAAGTTTCCCTGAATTTAGAGATCAACTATCTGCTAATGTTACCCTCATTAATTTATCCATCTAAGAGTCCTCAATTGATGCTTTCTTTGCATGTCTCCATGATCTTCCCAAAATGATCAATCTATTAGCAATTCTATTCATTTTATATTCAAAATATTTGTTTCACTCATCCTCTGTTACTCATCTTACATTCATAAATTTCATTCACACCACTATCATGTTTTACCTAAATTCTACCAATAGCATCCAAACTTCTATCCCCAGCTCTCTTCATCTTACTTCCCAACATTTTTTTTCACCTTACTTCCCAACATTTCCCTCATTTCAGGCAGATTTTTTACCGTTTGAGCTACCAGGGAAACCCTGTACATACAGATTATCATTAGAACTAATAGTGTTAGTCACTCAGTCATGTCCAACTCTCTACGACCCCACAGATTGTAATCTGCCAGGCTTCTCTATTCATGGGATTCTCCAGGCAAGAGTACTGGAGTGGGTTGCCATTCCCTTCTCTAGGGGGTCTTCCTGACCTAGGGATGAAAAATGGGTTTCCTGTATTGCAAGCAGATTCTTTACCACCTGAGCTACAGGGAAGTCCAACAATTTTTTATCCAGTTGCAAAAGCAAACTTAAGATATATATCTCACCATAATTTTTTGCAGATTAAGTGTTTTTGTGATTTCCCATTATACTTAGAATCAAATCATATTACTTATTCTGGTCTGAAAATTCCTGCATAATTTCCCTATCATTTCAACTGTGCTTTAGGCACTGTAATGACTTTGGGTTCCTGAAATAAGCCAAGTTCTTTCAGCCTCAGGACACTTGAAAATGGTGTATACCATAGCTGGAATGTTCCTTCATTCCAACATCAAATAGCTAGCATCTTCTGATTCACTTTCTGTCACACCTTATATTTTAACTCTTCGAAAAGCTTGTCATGACCTCTGTCTCTAAAATAGCAGTTTTTTCACCTTGATTATATTCTCTATTGAGTTTTGTTGTTGTTTTAGTTGCTAACTTGTGTCTGACTCTTTTGTGACCCATGGGACTTAGCCACCAGGCTCCTCTGTCAATGGAATTTCCCAGGCAAGAATATTGGAGTGAGTTGCCATTTCCTTCCTGACCCGGGGATTGAACCTGTGTCTCTTGCACTGAAAGCAGATTCTTTAGCACTGACCCACCAGGGAAGACTATATATAAACACATATTTATCCCCCACTGGACTATAAGCTTTATTTTGCTGGATACCAGATCTATTTTTGTTGGCTGTAAAAATCCCAGTCCCTAAGGTAGAGAAAGCACAGTATTCTTAGAGTTGTAGCTATTTCATTGAAACAGAAATTAAACTATACTTAGAATATCAGCATTTCTTATTACTATTTACATTATTTTAGTTATGTTTGTAAATTCTCATGGATTATGTCAAAACAATCAATAAGCACTTAATACTTTACACATCCAAGCCAATACATTCATGTGGAAAGTATGTGATTTTTAGTATAAGAAATATGAGCTGTCATATTTTAATAAATACACTTTATGTGTTACAAGTTTTGTTAGGATTTGATGTAAAAACCTGTCATTGTATAACCTGTTTAGCTAGAAAAGGTATATAGTGTTAGTTATTCTCAAAAAGATATTCCATATTAACAAAAATATTAACTAGGCTATTTTAAGAAGGAAAATAATATTTTCATCTTTATTTCTAGAGTTGCATTTGGATTTTGGAAAATTGTTGTTTCAAGAACTAATATTTTAATTTCTACATTATACTAAAAGTGCTGAGGTGATGAATTTTGATGCTTTAGAAAACTCCCCTATCTTTTATCCTCCCCACGTATATTTTCATCTCTATCAGCCTTGTACATCTAAGTTTAAAACACTCTCATTTGGAATAACAAGTTATGTGCAATATATATGCAGTATTATGTGCAATATAATTATTATACAATGCAATATTATGTGTGTATTTTTGTTGTGTTTAGGATACAATAGACAAAGTAATGATCCCTGTCTTTGTGGATTTATAATCTTGGGGAAACCTGACAATAAGACACTAACTTTAGAATGAATTACTTGCATACTATGACAGAAGCTAAGTGTTATGAAAAAATGTAGAGCCATGAAGAAATATCCCACATCCAAAGTAAATGAAACCCAAGTAAAGACAGTAGGCATTGAGAGAGGACATCAGATGGAAGACGGACTGAAACAACAATCACAGACAACTAGCCAATCTGATCACGTGGACCATAGCCTCGTCTAACTCAATGAAACTAAGCCATGCCATGTGGGGCCACTCAAGATGGATGGGTCATAGTGGAGAGATCTGACAGTATGTGATCCACTGGAGAAGGGAACAGCAAACCACTTCAGTATTCTTGCCTTGAGAACCCCATGAACAGTATGAAAAGGCAAAAAGTTAGGACACTGAAAGATGAACTCCCCAGGTCGGTAGGTGCCCAGTAAGCTACTGGAGATCAGTGGAGAAATGACTCCAGAAAGAATGAAAGGATGGAGCCAAAGCAGAGACAAACCGAGTTGTGGATGGAACTGGTGATAGAAGTAAAGTTCAATGCTGTAAAGAGCAATATTGCATAGAAATCTGGAATGTTAGGTCCATGAAACAAAGCAAACTGGAAGTAGTCAAACGGGAGATGACAAGAGTGAACGTCGACATTCTAGGAATCAGTGAACTAAGATGGACTGGAATGGTGAATTTAACTCAGATGACCATTATATCTACTACTGCGGGCAGGAATCCCTCAGAAGAAATGGAGTAGCCATCATGGTCAACAGAAGAGTCTGAAATACAGTACTTGGATGCAATCCAAAAACGACAGAATGATCTCTGTTCATTTCCAAGGCAAACCATTCAATATCATGATAATACAAGTCTATGCCTGACCAGTAATGCTGAAGAAGCTAAAGTTGAACAGTTCTATGAAGACCTACAAGACCTTCAAGACTAACACCCCAAAAAGATATCCTTTTCATTATAGGGGACTGGAATGCAAAAGTAGGAAGTCAAGAAACACCTGGAGTAACAGGCAAATTTGGCCATGGAGAACAGAATGAAACAGGGCAAAGACTAATAGAGTTTTGCCAAGTGAACACATTGGTCATAGCAAACACCCTCTTCCAACAACACAAGAGAAGACTCTACACATGGACATCACCAGATGGTCAACACCGAAATCAGATTGATTATATTCTTTGCAGCCAAAGATAGAGAAGCTCTATACAGTGAGCAAAAACAAGACTGGGAGCTGACTGTGGCTCAGATCATGAACTCCTTACTGCCAGATTCAGACTTAAATTGAAGAAAGTGGACAAAACCACTAGACTATTCAGGTATGACCTAAATCAAATCCCTTATGACTATACACTGGAAGTGAAAAATAGATTTAAGGGACTAGACCAAATAGAGTGTCTGATGAACTATGGATGGAGGTTCATAACATTATACAGGAGACAGGGATAAGAACATCCCCAAGAAAAAGAAATGCAAAAAAGCAAAATGGCTGTCTGAGGAGGCCTTACAAATAGCTGTGAAAAGAAGAGAGATGAAAAGCAAAGGAGAAAAGGAAAGATACCCCCATTTGAATACAGTGTTCCAAAGCATAGCAAGAAGAGATAAGAAAGCCTTCAAAAGCAATCAATGCAAAGAAATATAGGAAAATATTAGAATGGGAAAGACTAGAGATCTCTTCAAGAAAATTAGAAATAACAAGGGAATATTTCATGCAAAGATATGGGCTCGATAAAGGACAGAAATGGTATGGAACTAACAGAAGCAGAAGATATTAAGAAGTGGTGGCAAGAATACACAGAAGAACTGTACAAAAAAAAAAAAAAAGGTGTGATCACTCACCCAGAGCCAGACATCCTGGAATCTAATGTCATGTGGGCCTTAGAAAGCATCACTATGTACAAAGCTAGTGGAGGTGATGGAATTCCAGTTGAGCTATGTCAAATCTTGGAGAATGATGCTGTGAAAGTACTACACTCAATATGCCAGCAAATTTGGAAAACTCAGCAGTGGCCACAGGACTGGAAAAGGTCAGTTTTCGTTCCAATCCAAAGAAAGGCAATGCCAAAGAATGCTCAGACTACTGCACAATTGCACTCATCTCACATGCTAGTAAAGTGATGCTTAAAATTCTCCAAGCCAGGCTTCCGCATTACTTCAACCATGAACTTCCAGATCTTCAAGCTGATTTTAGAAAAGGCAGAGGAACAACAGATCAAATTGCCAACATCTGCTGGAATATTGAAAAAGCAAGAGAGTTCCAGAAAAACATCTACTTCTGTTTTATTGACTATTCTAAAGCATTTGACTGTGTGGATCACAGTAAACTGTGGAAAATTCTGAAAGAGATGGGAATACCAGACCACCTGACCTGCCTCTTGAGAAATCTGTATGCAGGTCAGGAAGCAACTGGACATGGAGCAACAGACTGATTCCAAATAAGAAGAGTATGTCAAGGCTGTATATTGCTACCCTGATTATTTAAATTTTATGCAGAGTACATCATGAGAAATGGTGGGCTAGAGGAAACACAAGCTGGAATCAAGATTGCTGGGAGAAATATCAATAACCTCAGACATGCAGTTGACACCACCCTTATGGCAGAAAGTGAAGAGGAACTAAAAAGCCTCTTGATGAAAGTGAAAGAGGAGAGCGAAAAAGTTGGCTTAAAGCTCAACATTCAGAAAACAAAGATCATGGCATCCAGTCCAATCACTTCATGGGAAATAGGTGGGGAAAGAATGGAAACAGTGACAGGCTTTATTTTTCTGGGCTCCAAAATCATTGCAGATGGTGATTGCAGCCATGAAATTAAAAGACGCTTACTCCTTGGAAGGAAAGTTATGACCAACTTAGAATATTGAAAAGCAGAGACATTACTTTGCCAACAAAGGTCCGTCTAGTTAAGGCCATGTTTTTTCCAGTGGTCATGTATGAATGTGAGATTTGGACTATAAAACTGAGTGCAGAAGAATTGATGCTTTTGAACTGTGGTATTGGAGAAGACTCTTGAGAGTCCCTTGGATTGCAAGGAGATCCAGCCATTCCATCATAAAGCAGATCAGTCCTGAGTTTTCATTGGAAGGACTGAGGTCAAAGCTGAAACTCCAGTACTTTGGCCACCTGATGCAAAGAGCTGACTCGTTTGAAAAGACCCCAATGCTGGGAAAGATTGAGGTCAGGAGGAGAAAGAGATGACAGAGGATGATATGGTTGGGTTTCATCACTGACTCAATGGACATGGGTTTGGGTGGACTCTAGGAGTTGGTGATGAACAAGGAGGCCTGGGGTGCTGCGGTTCATGAGGTCACAAACAGTCAGACAGGGTTGAGTGACTGAACTGAACTGAACTGATATGTACTACAGGATAAGAGGAATCTGGAGAACTAGGCTTGGAGAGAGGAGTGGATTGATACTCTTATCTGTTGGGCATAGTAATCCACTTTGAGAATAAAGATGTACTTAGAACAGATACTTGAAGGAGATAGGGAATTTAAAACTGGAAATATCTGTGGGAAGAGATGTTTACAGAGGTTAGGGAATAGCCAGGTCAAGGCTGAAAGGTAAGAGCTAGCTAGGCATATTGACAGAACATGAAGGCCTGTGTGCTTGTGAGATGGGAATCTGAGTTCTTGTCCATGGAGCTGAAGAATGGAATCCAGGAACATGCAAACACTCTTGGTAGCAAGCAAATAAGATTTATTAAAGAAGAGAAAAGTACAAAGCTCTCAGCATAGACACTGAGAAGGGATAAAGAGTCCCTGCAAGGTGGGGCTTACAGCACTTTTAATATCCTGCCTTAAATCAGGTTATCTTCCCTAGTGGCTCAGCTGGTAAACAATCTGCCTGCAATGCAGGAGATCCTGGCTCAATTCCTGGGTCAGAAAGATCCCCTGGAGAAGGGAAAGGCTACCCACTCCAGTATTCTGGTCTGTAGAATTACATGGACTGTATAGCCCATGGGGTCACAAAAAGTTGGACATGACTGAGTGACTTTCACTTTCCCTTTAAATCAGGCTATTTCTAACCAATCAATTTAAAGGTCAAGATACTTAACATCTTTATGGCTTTTCTTGATCCTTGGATTAAGTCACCACCCTTTTTCATGGCCCTTGGTCATTCATTGTACCATGGACCAGATGTATGGGCTTAAGATTAAAGATCACCAGTTGTTTTTCCCTCAGGCCATGGAACAGAAGTTAATTACTGCCCTTCCCTGGATCTGAGTGCTGAAAAGTTATCAGACCAAGGACACATTTCAGTAAGTCAGGACAATGGAGGGGAATGTTTACTGAAAACAAGACCCAGGTATCAGAATTCTACAGTTCAGTCAGTTCAGTCATTCAGTCATGTCCGACTCTGCAACCCCATGAATTGCAGCACGCCAGGCCTCCCTGTCCATCACCAACTCCCGGAGTTCACTCAGACTCAACGTCCACCGAGTCAGTGATGCCATCTCCAGCCATCTCATTCATTGTCCTGACTTACTGGATGTGATAGTTGGACTGTGAAGAAAGCTGAGTGCCGAAGAATTGATGTTTTTAAACTGTGGTGTTGGAGGATATCCTCTTGAGAGGATATGAGAGTTGGACCATAAAGAAGCCTAAACACCAAAGAACTGGTGCTTTCAAACTGTGGTGCTCAACTCTTGAGAGTCCCTTGGACAGCAAAGATATCAAACCAGTCAATCCTAACGGAAATCTACCCTGACTATTCATTGGGAGGACTGATGCTGAAGCTGAAGCTCCAATACTTTGCATCTGATATGGGGAGCTGACTCATTGGGAAAGACCCTGATTCTTGGAAAGAAAGAAGACAGGAGGAGAAGGGGATGGCAGAGGATGTGATGGTTGGATGGCATTGTTTGTTCAATGGACATGAGTTTGAGCAAACTCCAGGATACAGTGAAGGACATGGAAGCTTGACGTGCTGCAGTCCATGTGGTTGCAAAGAGTCGGGCACGACTGAGCAACTCAACTAAATGAGCCTAAGTTAAAAGTAAACTTGAATTATCGGTTTCTAAACAATGAATTTCAACTCGCTATCAAATTGTTGCTGCTGTTCAGTTGCACAGTCCAATTTAATTTGGAAATTTTCCAATTTGTTTTTGTTAGAAAGAGAACTATATCCTCCTGCCAATTTCTATATCCTCTCCAGGAACCCTCTTTATTCTTAAAATATTGGATATTTTCCTAAATAAAGTTCTATTTAAAATTTTGCTTTTTTATTAGTTATCCATCATTCTTATCTGTTGTCTTATTAGAGGTCTTACCCACCTCTAACAAAGGGTATAGATGAAAAAATATAGTCATCTTCATCTTTCTAAGCAAAGTCCACAAATATTGCCTCAAGAGAAAAGAATATTGGAGTTATGAGTTTAACTTTCAGAATAGGCAACTTTGCCAAAATAGGCAAAAGTGGTTATTTTGTGGAGTCCACTGAAATAATAGACTTTGTTTCACTTTTTATTTTTATTGTTTTGTAGTGCTTGATTCTTTTAACATTGTGTATTATTACTACATTAGACTGACCAGGGGATCAAATTGAAAGTGAAAAACAAGTTAGGAGTGAGGTAAAGCCGAAGAATTGATGCTTTTGAACTGTGGTGTTGGAGAAGACTCTTGAGAGTCCCTTGAACTGCAAGGAGATCCCATCAGTCCATCCTAAAGGAGATCAGTCCTGGGTGTTCTTTGGAAGGACTGATGCTAAAGCTGAAACTCCAATATACTTTGGCCACCTCATGCGAAGAGTTGACTCATTGGAAAAGACTCTGATGCTGGGAAGGATTGGGGGCAGGAGGAGAAGGGGACGACAGAAGATGAGATGGCTGGATAGCATCACCAACTCGATGGACATGAGTATGAGTGAACTCTGGGAGTTGGTGATGGACAGGGAGGCCTGGCATGCTGCAGTTCATGGTGGGGGTCACAAAGAGTCAGACACAACTGAGCGATTGAACTGAACCAAAAGCAAGGTCTGAGGATTTACAGGAAAAAGAGACAACCTCTGAGTTTTCCAGGGTTAAAATCCAATTAGCAGAGGCAACAAGATAGAGTGATATCAATAATCATGAAATAGAACTAAATAGATTATTCAGGGATCAGTCAGAGAAAACTTCAAATAGGAACATGAACTTAAAATGTACCATTTTATTATGTTTCTCATCTCTGTCTCCAATATAATACTGCATATTTTAAAAGCTATCTGCATAATTCAGGTTTGGGCACAGTATTTTAGCATAAACTATGGGAAAAATTGTTGCTATTGATTTGTCATTTCACGATATTTAGCTAACCTTAAAATACATGAATTTTTGAACATGTATATAATATAATGATAATTGAC
>SJYQ01002428.1:67889-100930 GCA_006410935.1 Redunca redunca
GACGATGATAATGATAATAACTGACAATGATAATTATCTTTGTCTTTCACATCTATATTGAAAATTATTACCATGAGCATGTTACTATAGATTTAAGTTGTTAGGCAATAAGATGTACTGTGTGTCTATTTTGTATTATAAGTAGTCATGCTGGATCAATTAACCTAAAGTACTTATGAATAATGAACATGTATAAGAATAACTGAATCACTCTACTGTACAACTGAAACTAACACAACATTGTTAATCAACTATACACCAGTATAAAATAAAAAGTTAAAAAAAGAATAATAAATCAAGATACTAGTTTTTTCCATCAACAATTTTAAATAGTACTATAAGATACTAGAGGTAATTATTGTTTCAGCCTTGAAAATTGCTAGCAAAACTAAATCAATGACACATCTCTACTTTTTAATAAACCAGAAATTAGTGCAGCCTCTATATAAATACATTTTTATGATTACTTACACATTTAAGTAAGGGAAGGAACTATCAAACAACAAGCACAAATGTGATAAGCATTGCACATGAAATTGAAATAATCATCAAATAATGTATTATATAGCAATTCTATTTCTAACATTTTAGCATATACTAAAAACACTAATTCATCAATGTTGTACACTATTTGAGAACCCTGGCAGAGTCAGCAAATGATTAGAAAGCACATGTAGTCTTACTGAATGAGAATTGAAAATGTGATATTTGTGTTAAAATAAAGTATAACTGTTTATACTGTCTAGTTTTATAACATGTATGTTCATAATTATAATAAAAGCTATTTGTTTGAGTCATTAGACTTCATATAAATTGGTTGCAACCTGGGGACCAAAATTTTATGACTTGCTTGAATTATTATTCTATAGTTAGTACTGACTGCTTAAATGAATCAGTGAATCATAAAAATGTAGGGCTGGGAGCCATCTCAAAGTCACCTTTTCCAACCGTGCAGAAGCAATCGAAACAAATGGAGTCTATCTGATGGCTATCTGTCTTGTCATTAAAAATTTCCCTTAAGAGAAATTTACCAATCTCACTGGGTACATGGCTCTGAGGTCTGATTGGCCTGATTACCTTGAAACTAAGTCTGCTTTTTGACTAAAAACATGTCAAAAATATTTAAAAGCTTTTTGGGAAGCTTGTTTCTTTACTCCTTTATATTCAGTATAACACTGGAAGTAAAAACGAAAATGGAGCACACAGGATGTTTAAGGCAGTGAAAATACTCTGTATGATACTGGAATCATGGGTGCATGTCATTAGAATTTTGTCCAAACCCACAGAATATACAACACCAAGAACGAGCCTTAAGGTAAACTTTAGATTGTAGGTGGTTAGGATATCAGTGTAGGTTCAATTGTGACAAATATACTTCTCTGGTAAGTGATATTGAAAACAGAGGAGGTTCTTCATGTGTGGAGGCTAGGGGTACAGAAACCTCTGTAGCTTCTTTTAAATTTTTCCACGAACCTAAAACTGTTCTAAAAATGTCTTTTTAAAAATGAGAGAGAGTTTTTGTCTTTGCTTAAGGTCATCTCCATGTATATGCACCATGCCCTCCATTCAGTTCTTTCCTCCTTTCTCTCACACTGTATCTCTCCCCAGTTCCTTCCAATCACACTTTCTTCTCTGGCTATTTTATAGTCAAGTTTTTCTAGTCTCCAAAACAACTTTTCCTTAACCTATGGTAATCTTTAAAAACTATAAATCCTATCTATAGTTTCGAGTTAATCACACCTTTATTTACTAAATTGTTCTAGAGATTGCTCGACTCTTGGTGGCTCCATAGACTGGAACTTGTCAGGCTAGTCTACCCATGAAACTTCCTGGGCAAGACTACTGGAGTGACCATTTCCTTCTCCAGGTGATCTTCCTGATCCAGGGATAAAACCGACGACTCTTGCATCTCCTGCATTGGCAGGCTGCATTCATTTCCTTAGTATCCATCCTAATTCTTAATTATTTCTTATTTTGATCATTATTCACTCAGTAAACAGTCCTTTCTGAATTCTATTATGTTCCAAAAACCAATGGTGGCTGGAAGAACAATGAGATAATCACAGGTGGGAGGTAGCAAAAACAAGGTTTGTTGTCGTGATTCTATTACAATTTTTTTTTCTTTAGAGGTCATTGATAATAGTGCAATTGTTATGTCTAGCAGGCTTTATTCAGTGCACTGACTTGGTCTTTTGGAACGTGTGACCTAATTGACTCTTTCTTGACAATTTTTCCTGCCTTGGTTTCCATGAATGTAAATCTTGCATGAACTGCAGAAAGCATTTTGGCACACTGCATGCCTGAGACAAAAATAAAGTAGCTAATACAAACCACTTTGACTCAATTCCTTATCTGTACTGTCGACATCTAGATTTTTTTGCAAAATGACAACATCACATGGTCTTTCTGTCTCTTGACACAACTCTACTGCCTAGACAAGCTCTCAACTTGAATCTCAAATGATCCCCTTTATATTTTTATAATACTTCACAATTTAAACTTGTCTGTCATTATTCAATCTTATGAATCTCTAGGACACATGGCCAAAGAATTACCTTTAAAGACATTAGTGGTCATGTCATTTACTTGCCTAACATTTAAATAGGTTTTCCCAGTAGCAAGAGGCTGTACTGTTGTCATTCTGTTCTGGATGAGACACTGGGAGACGCCAGACAAGCTGAAACATTGACCCCACTGTTGTGTAAAAACTGCATAATCTTCAATGCATATTTATGTATTTTTATTCTTTATAACTTTAGGAGAATTTGTGAAGGCAAAAAGTAGTAAACAGAACCAGATTAAGAATGTGATTGAAAGTGAAAGTGAAGTCGCTCAGTTGTGTCGGACTCTGCGATCCCATGGACGTCTACCAGACTCCTCCGTCCATGGGATTTTCCAGGCAAGAGTACTGGAGTGGATTGCCATTTCCTTCTCCAGGGGATCTTCCTGACCCAGGGATCGAACCCAGGTCTCCTGCATTGCAGGCAGATGCTTTACCCTCTGAGCCACCGGGGATTAATGAGCTCTTACTGAGAGGTCATAATAAAAACTTGCAAATTAGAAAAAAAAAAAAATGACTCTCTCCATATAATTTTTCCCTTTCTGACTTAAAATTACATATTTTCACCTCTCTTCACACCCTCAATAAACAGAGAGTATGTTTGTTGGTATGGACAAACATATACATGCTAACACACCCAAACAATAGCTCAGTGAAAACAAGGATAAAGTCTTGTTCACTCCTCTGTATCAAGACATAGCCCCATGGTTGGCATGTATTAAATGATTAATGGCTTTAGATTGCATGGATATATAAAGGAAACAAATGATGTTATTGTGTATATCTTCTCAGTACTTTGAGAAAAGTTGATAGTTCAGAAGAATACTATCTATACAGCCCCTAGACTGTATAAAATATTGAATGCTATCTATGCAACTGAGTACTATTAATGTTGCTCATATGCAGGTCCAAACTAGAAACAGAGCTCTTATTTAAATTATCTTGGTTGAAGTAAAAATAGGATTCCAGATCAAACAGTATTTCAAGTATTGTGTTCAATGGCATTGATAAGTTTTATTTCTACATGAGATATCTACCCTCTCCTTTCCAGTCAAATTATTAGCTGTGATTTCTTTGGTATTTTAAGTTCCAGCTCACATGTCCTCACTCAATAGTCTCTTTAGATCACTCCTATGGAATTTTGTTTTTGCCCGTGTTGTAGAGAAATGAATAGCTGCTTGAATTTGCAAAGACATTTTTTTCCCTAGCTTCATTGCTTCTTATGTGTCAATATAAAAAATACTTTTTTAAACCATATTTTTTATCTGAAAATTTGAATATTTCCTTCTCTAGGTAAGAGTGATTGCAGGTGTTTTTGATTGACAGTCTGCATGTGGATGCTTGGGGTGCTGTGCAGGGAAGAAAACCATTCCATGTGGTTTCCAGATTATTGTTAAAAATATATCTTCAAAATCTCTTCTTTCCCAAAACTATGAGAAATAGTATTGATAATGACATTCCTAAATTTCTGCAAGTACTGTAGCTTTGAACACAAAAATGTATGCAAATAGATTTTGCACAGAAAAGTCTATTTTGGGCATCTGCTCTCATCTCCAAGAGCTGACCATTTTTCATTGATAAGGATGCCTCAGTAGAAAGATTACACAATATCTTAACAATGGAAATTACATCAAACATGTACTTAAACTAAGTTTTTCCATTACCAAATTGTATCTTGAGAGTATGAATCAAAGAGATAAGAATCAAAGATGACTGTGAGAAAAGTTGAATAAATTCTTTTACTATTTATGCTCTAAAGTCTGTGATAGGGTATCTTTCCATGACTTCACATCAGAATAAGTTCCTTTCAAGCATACATTTGAAGAATAGGTCATGGATTCAGCAACATTTTTTTTTTTTGAGGATGTTGTTCACATCAATTTGAAGGCATTTCTAAAACAAGAAAACAGCTTTGAGCTCTTGCCTGCATGTTCAGTATGTCAGATCTACTTTCCAGCTAGATGTTTGGACAGGTGTGTGTATGTGTGTGTTTGATATTATAATATGAGAGTATTATGTCGACATCTGAAAAGAGACTCAGAAGAGTAAACAAAATGTTATATATATATACATACATGTATACGATATTATCAGTGAATGATGAAGGTACATTTATTTTATAGTTGCTTTATTATTAAAATATAGTTTTAACTGAAAATTAATATATATTCCACTTTAAAAAATAAGTGGGATGATTACAAATATTCCTTTGCAGTCTGGATTTTTAAAGAGAAACTAAAAAAGAAAACAAGAAAAGAATAACAGAAGGGATCTTCCCAATCCAGGGACTGAACCTGGGTCTACTGCATTGGAGGCTGATTCTTTACCATTTCAGCCACCAGGAAAGTCAAAAGAAACAGACAATAGGTAAAATTATGAAAGCAAAGAAGACTATTCTCTCACATTTTTAATGTTAACTTTAAGATTTCTTTTATGTATTTCTCTAAACCCTGGCCTTTCCCCCAAAGACTATAATTTATTTCTCTAAATTTTCATGGTATTTTTGTTAACAAAATTAAAACATGAGGATTGACAAAGCAATTGTAAGCCTAAAGCTTTTGTGCTCTAAAAATTTAACTGCAAAAAATTTATGCATCAGAGCAAACACACATGCAATGCTATTTGTCCACATCTACTTAATTCCTTGTGTATCTTCACAAGTGATTCTTTGAGGCAATAACTTAAAGAAGCCATGGGAGGGACTTCCCTGGTGTTCTAGAGGTTATGAATCTGTTTCCCAGTGAGGGGATTTGAGTAAGATCCCTGGTCCAAGAACTAAGATCCCACATGCTGTGAGGCAACTAAGTGCTGCAACTACTGAGCCCTCAGACTGTAATTAGAGAGTCCAGGAACCATAAAAAAAGATCCTGTATACTTCAACTAAGACCCAACACAGCCACAAATAAAAACATATTTTATAAAGCCATGGAAGGATATCTATTATCTATTATTTTTGTGTTATGTGTGTGTTTGTGCATACACATATGCATGTGTATCTCTCTCTATGTATATATATAGGTATGCAAGTATGTATGTGTGTATAAATCTATCTCCCAAAGAAGGAAATGGCAACCCACTCCAGTATTCTTGCCTGGAGAAGCTCATGAATAGAGGAGTCTGGTGGGCAACAGTCCATGGGGTCACAAAAAGTCAGACATGACTGACTGAGCACAAATATATCTATACGGATATAGATTATTCATCTAAGTTCAGTCGCTCAGTCGTGTCCAACTTTTGCGACCCCATGAACCGCAGCACGCCAGGCCTCCCTGTCCATCCCAGCTTCTGGAGTTTACCCAAACTAATGTCCGTTGAGTCAGTGATGCCATCTAACCATCTCATCCTGTCGTCCCCTTCTCCTCGTGCCCTCAATCTTTCCCAGCATCGGGGTCTTTTCAAATGAGTCAGCTCTTTGCATCAGGTGGCCAAAATATTGGAGTTTCAGCTTCAACATCAGTGCTTCCAATGAATACCCAACACTGATCAATCTCCTTTAGGTTGGACTGATTGGAACTCCTTTCAGTCCAAGGGACTCTCAAGAGTCCTCTCCAACACCACAGTTCAAAGCATCAATTCTTCAGCACTCAGCTTTCTATATAGTCCAACTCTCACATCCGTATATGACTACTGGGAAAACCATAGCCTTGACTAGATGGACCTTTGTTGGCAAAGTAATGTTTCTGCTTTGCAATATGCTATCTAGTTTTACTTTCCTGTCTAGGTTTCCTTTCCTTCCAAGGAGTAAGAGTCTTTTAATTTCATGGCTGCAGTCACCATCTGCAGTGATTTTGGAGCCCAGAAAAATAAAGTCTGACACTGCTTCCACTGTATCCCCATCTATTTCCCATGAAGTGATGGGACCAGATGCCATGATCTTCGTTTTCTGAATGTTGAGCTTTAAGCCAACTTTTTCACTCTCCACTTTCACTTTCATCAAGAGGCTCTTTTGTTCTTCTTCACTTTCTGCCATAAGGGTGGTGTCATCTGCATATCTGAGGTTATTGATATTTGTCCCAGCAATCTTGATTCCAGCTTGTGTTTCTTCCAGTCCAGTGTTTCTCATGATGTACCCTGCATACAAGTGAAATAAGCAGGGTGACAATATACAGCCTTGACATACTCCTTTTCCTATTTGGAACCAGTCTGTTGTTCCATGTCCAGTTCTAACTGTTGCTTCCTGACCTCCATATAGGTTTCTCAAGAGGCAGGTCAGGTGGTCTGGTATTCCCATCTCTTTCAGAATTTTCCACAGTTTATTGTGATCCACCCAGTCAAAGGCTTTGGCATAGTCAATAAAGCAGAAATAGATGTTTTTCTGGACATTACAGAATATTGAATAGAATCCTCTATGCTATTGAGCAGGTTCTTATTAGTTATCTATTTTATATATAGTAGTGTTTTTATTTCAATCCCAGTCTCCCACTTTATCCCTCCTCTCCTTTCCCCTTGTTAACCATGCTTGTTTTCTACATGTATACACTTCAATAATGATGACTAATATTTCTGATCCAGAACACCCATGCATATATTCTGAGTTTTGGTTCAGTTCAGTCGCTCAGTCATGTCCAACTCTTTGCGACCCCATGAACCACTGAGTAAGGTTAATAACAATAAATATTAATAAAAGCATTCATTCTATGTGCCTGAAAATGCATCTGGAATCTGGGTCATAAACACCTTTCCTGATTCTTTCTTTCCTTGAAAATTATTGTTCCTTTTTCCTGTAATTGGACTTGTGTTAAGAGAATAAAAATCTACAATGGTGCTGGGCACAAGTGATAAAGAAATGATTGGGATGTGGTTTCTATAAATAATTTAACATGTTCTAGGAAAACGGAGCCTGATGGGCTGCCATCTCTGGGGTCACACAGAGTCGGACATGACTGAAGTGACATAGCAGCAGCAGCAGCAGCAGTGTGAGATAGTCATGTTAACAAATAAGTGCCAAAAAGTTCCTTAGTCCCTGGTATTGATAGCAAGTATTTAGGAGGAAGAAAACAGAAAGGTGCAAATCTTGATGGGGATGAAAAAGCTTTATAGAGAACACCCGTTCACTGAACAAACATACTGTTAACTTGGTCAGTATCATGCACT
This sequence comes from Redunca redunca, assembly GCA_006410935.1. Lineage (NCBI taxonomy): Eukaryota > Metazoa > Chordata > Mammalia > Artiodactyla > Bovidae > Redunca > Redunca redunca. The sequence continues at coordinate 75,544 of SJYQ01002428.1, forward strand.
GTTTTAGCTACTAGCTGTGCAAAGACAAAGGTATATGTCTGTTTTAAGAGATTCATTGCTTGGTGGAAGAGTCAAAAAGTAACTTTAACTAAGTGCTGTGATAGGAACAGACACAGGCTGTGTGTGAAACATGGACAGATAAATATTTACGAAGCAGAATTTTCAAGACTCAGTATCAGCTAGAATGAAGGATATAGAGAAAAAAAAGAGTTTAAGATGAGTATCTTTTCTGGTTTAGACGATTAGAAGAATGGAAAGGGTGCTAAGTTGCTGTCTGACTTAGTCGTGTCCAACTTCTTTGTGATCATATAGACTGTAGCCCACCAGGTTCCTCTGTCCATGGGATTCTCCAGGCAAAAATATTGGAGTGATTTCCATTTCCTTCTCCAGGGGATCTTTCTGACCCAGGGATCAAACCTATGTCTCTTATGTCTCCTGCATTGGCGGGCAGGTTCTTTACCACTAGCGCCATATGAATAGCAGTGTCATTTAAAAGAAAAATATACAAGTAATTGGATCTAGGTTTAGAGCTCAGAAGAGAGATCAGGGCTTGTGATAAGGATTTTTCTAGCGTAACCATACAGATGTTTCCCCAAAGTCCCATATTTTCCCCTACTCCCTTTCTTTCACACTCAAGGCAGATATAAAGATATCAATTATTCTTACTGATCAGGAACATAGAATAAAAATCCTTAGTCTTAGCCCTCCAGATAACACTATGAAATTATTAAATTTGACAGATAAGATAAAATGAATTCTTCTTCCCTTTTCAAGGTAAAGGAATGATTTTAATAACTGTTGGGCAAATATAACTAGTGGAAATATCAGAGAACCTAAATCAAAATTTAAAGCATAGTAAAATTAGAGTTGTGAGGTAAGGGAGAAGTACTATAGATCAAAAATGAGTGAAAGCACAGACTTGACTCATATTGTTATAATATGAATCATTATATACTGTAGTTAAAATCAAATCATGCAATCTTAGTATTATGAGAAAAAATATTAAGACAGGTGTCAGTACTGTTTTTTGACTATAGTCTTTTAACAAGATTACATTCTACTTAAAAAACATGATCCCTTGTATATTGCAAAAATTAAATAGGTAATTTTTCTAGCAAAGAATGCTTTTACTGCTGCTGCTAAGTCACTTCAGTTGTGTCCGACTCTGTGCGACCCCATAGATGGCAGCCCACCAGGCTACCCCGTCCCTGGGATTCTCCAGGCAAGAACACTGAAGTGGGTTGCCATTCCCTTCTCCAATGCATTGAAGCAAAAAGTGAAAGTGAAGTCGCTCAGTCGTGTCTGACCTTCAGCGACCCCATGGACTGCAGCCTTCCAGGCTCCTCCATCCATGGGATTTTCCAGGCAAGAGTACTGGAGTGGGGTGCCATTGCCTTCTCCGATGCTTTTACTGAGCACCATGTAAATAACACAGTGTTAGTTAAGGTTCTTCAGAGAAACTGAACCTGTGACATCTACATCTACAACCGTGCATGCTGTCACTTCAGTCATGTGCAAATCTTGTCGACCCTATTGACTGTAACCTGCCAAGCTCCTCTGTCCATGGCATTCTTCAGGCAAGAATACTGGAGTGTGTTGCCTTGCCCTCCTCCAGAGGGTCTTCTCGACCCGGGGATCAAACCCACTTCTCTTATGTCTCCTGAATTGGCAGGCAGGTTCTTTACCATTAGTGTCACCTGAGAAGCCCCATCTACATCCATATCTGTGTCTATAACTATGTGTACAATAAAGAGATCTGTTTCAAGGAATCAGGCAATTATGGAAAATGACAAAGGACAGGTCAGTAGATTGGAAACTTTCGGACAGGAGCTGATGCTACAAACGTGAGAAAGAATTTCTCTTCCTTCAAAACAAAAAGACAAACAAAAAAGCAGCTCGGTTTTTGCTTATTAAGACTTTCAGCCAACTGGATGAAGCCCGCTTACATTATCTAACCAGATACATGGACCAGATACATGGTCCAAGGCAAACCAAATATAGCTCCCAGATGAAATGAGGATCAATACTCTCCTTCCCAATTGAACCCTTTCTTCTGCAGAGTTGGAAAAAGTCAGCGGTAAGAACCGGTTTGCTTTTCCCAAGCCCCTCACCAATTTCTACAGAGGGAAAATGGAAGAGCTGAGATGGAGCCATGTCTGAACTCAGAAGCACAGACTTTTAAAGATGTTTGGCTTTTTATCTAATGCCTCACAGACATAATCTGATTTTTTTTTTCTATTCTGATAGCTGTTTCATTAAATATACACCCTGTTTTATTTCTTAAGTTGAAAAAATACTGCTAAAATTGAGCACAAGTCAGTACAAAGTGTTTCTATAAAGATACAATATTTATCTGTGTTAAACATTTTGAAATGTTTTAAGAGGAGTATGCCAAAGGAAGATAGGAAACAGGAAGGGTAATAGAAAGAATGGAGAAGGCAATGCAGAAAGGAAAGCTATATATTTCCAGCTAGTTGAATTTGTTCAATTATCTTTATAACTCTCAAAGCTATAATCAAAGAGCAAATGTTATGTGTATGGCATAGTGCTTAAGTTATTAAGAATAGGCAAAAACTGCTTTTCATCTCGTTAATTGAGAAATTTATTTTTTAAATAATTCTCTCTCAAGATTAAAAAAAAAATATATGAAATAGTGTACATTAACTAAGTAGGATAAAAGGAATAGATTAGAACAGGTGATAAGAAGGAAGAAGATTAAAAATGAAAACTGAGACACTAATAATCATAATAAACATTTTAATTACTCTATCATGTTGAATAATTGAATATCTTAGCACACTTGGCACATTTTATATCAACAAAAGTGATACATATTTCCATATTTCTAAGCATTCCATGAAACACCTTAAAGAAACATTCCTCTCTAGGGAAGTTTGACCACCTACATATGTGCTACAAACAACACAAAACCTCCAAACAAAAACTGCTGTGAAACGGACACCATTAGAAATACCATATTTGACTTTAAAAACAGCATGAAGTATCCACCAGTTAATGTTTTTAAATCATTTATGTAAGTTATTTTATAGCGTTTGAACCTATATAATAAACCATTCATAAATGACAACCCACTCTAGTACTCTTGCCTGGAAAATTCCATGGGTGGAGGAGGCTCCTGGTAGGCTGCATTCTACCGGGTCGCTAAAAGTCGGACACAACTGAGCGACTTCACTTTCACTTTTCACTTTTGATGCATTGGAGAAGGAAATGGCACCCCACTCCAGTGTTCTTGCCTGGAAAATCCCAGGGACAGAGGAGCCTGTTGGGCTGCCGTCTATGGGGTCACACATAGTCGGACATGACTGAAGCGACTTAGAAGCAGCAGCACCAAAGTGATACTGAAATCTACCGAAAATAAGTATATTTTAAATAAGGGTTAGTTTGTAAAAACCAACTAGAAATTGAGTTTTCCCTGTAGTTTGTTATGGCTTTATAAAATTTTATAAAATACAGTTGCTTTAGTTGTTCTCAAAATCCTCAACAATTATTTATTACATCCTGCTTGATGTACGTTGTTGCTGCTGCTGCTGCTAAGTTGCTTCAGTCGTGTCCGACTCTGTGAGACCCCATAGACGACACCCCACCAGGCTCCCCCATCCCTGGGATTCTCCAGGCAAGAACACTGGAGTGGATTGCCATTTCCTTCTCCAATGCATGAAAATGAAAAGTCAAAGTGAAGTCGCTCAGTCGTTGGGTTAAAGAAATATACCTGAAGAAGTCTTGCAATTCAAAATTTATATCATTCAAAGCTTATTTTTCTCCAGAGGAATGAAATATATGAGAGCACATGAATCTGCATTGTTTCTGTATGTGTATGGGAATGAAATACCCCAAAGCACATGAATCCACACTCTTTCTGTGCTGATAATAATGTGGACCTTGTATCCATATTACCAGATTTTTTAAACATTCTTGCCTGCTTACATATAGGTTTTAAAATTATAAGTATTTCTGCTGTAATGCTTTTTTTAAAAAAACGTTGTATTACCTCAACATTTTGTAAAGTATCCAACTCCAAATCAACCTCAGAGTGTGGCACATTATTTACTTGAGCTTTTAAAAACTTTTGGCAGTATTTTGTTATATCTAATGATTTTAGAAATAATTTTTATTAGTGATGCTAACAATAATAAATAATAAATGCATTAAGGAGGGATGTGAAGATATTTTAAATTGTAAAATTTAGGTAACAGTAAAATAACTTCACAGTAGGTATGAAAATTACTCAAAAAAATAAAAATAAAAAAACAGTGCATTTAACAGAAAAATTGTAGTCAAGATACTGAAGTTGCTGTAGATATGTGTTTCCGTGGAATAAGTAGATTTGCCACCTGGACATAGCTAAAACAAAATTCTTCTTTTGTTGGCTTTGAAGTTATGCATTTCTTGAATTTTTATAATTTGCAAGTATTATATTTCTTTAATTGTGTATTAAATGGAATTATTAGGTGGTTAGAATAAGAAAAAAAGTCCAAAATAGCAGTGGCTAAAAGACAAAGATGCTGGGATGCTGGAGGGATTGGGGGCAGGAGGAGAAGGGGACAACAGAGGATGAGATGGCTGGATGGCATCATGGACTCAATGGATGTGAGTTTGAGTGAACTCCGGGAGTTGGTGATAGACAGGGAGGCCTGGTGTGCTGCGATTCATGGGGTCACAAAGAGTCAGACACGACTGAGCGACTGAACTGAACTGAACTGAAAAGACAAAGAAGGGAAAAGCCTGCAAAAATAGAACAAAGGAAGGTCCAAAAGCCAGATTGAGAACCTCAGGTGAAAAAACAGCCCTCCTGGCTAGCCCAACTTACACAGGGCAGGCTCAAGGGGAGGAGAAAAAAACATATAAAAAGAGAAGCCAAAATTGGGCCTCTGGCCTCTCTTCTCTTCAGGTTCTTTTGGGTCTATCTGCCCTCACACCTAAAGGATGTATTTTCCTTTGCTTGACAAACAAAACTGCGCTGTAAAACTGGTCCATCCATCACTTCAAATTTTTGCTGTGGTGAGACAGAACCAAGGAAATTACAAACTCCCTTGACATATATGGTGCCATTTCTTGGATTTAACCTGGCTGAAAACAACCTGGGCTCAGCCTCCATGAGGGAGAGGCCAAGCACAGCAGAAGTGCAACTGTGCAAAAGCTCCCATGGTGGAAGATGAACACGAAGAAAACCCAGCCCAGTGGAAGTGACAGGAAGCCCAGCATGCTGGAAACCAAGACAGCAAAAACAAACTTGGCAGAAAGCTCATTTGGCTCAGTTTCAGATACCAGAAGACATCCAGTTAATGTGGGAGGTCCTCTCTTCTATGACTGGAAGGACATATGGCTCAGTTCAGTTCAGTCGCTCAGTCGTGTCTGACTCTTTGCGACCCCATGAATCGCAACAAACCAGGCCTCCCTGTCCAGCACCAAATCCCGGAGTTCACTCAGATTTGTGTCCATCGAGTCAGTGATGCCATCCAGCCATCTCATCCTCTGTCATCCTCTTCTCCTCCTGTCCCCAATCCCTCCCAGCATCATAGTCTTTTCCAATGAGTCAACTCTTCGAATGAGGTGGCCAAAGTACTGGAGTTTCAGCTTTAGCATCAATCTTAATTCCTTTACAATCTCTCGTTTCTTTTTTCCTGAACTCCTTGGAAACAGGTGAGCAGCAGTGGGTGCAACTGAAGGACTCTGGCAGGGGCTACTTAGTAGCTATTGCCCAAGCAGGTGAGGGTTCTTCTGTCCTTAATCTTCTTTGTGCCAACGATTAGGCCAGTGATAACTGTGAGCACAGGTCAGGTATTTAGCACATTTTCTGGCAGGTTATGAAGGGGATTCCTGGGCATGTTTTTCCCACTGCTTTTTCCTCCCATCCTTCACCTTCTCTCTCCCAGAACTTGAGCCCAGCCAAAACCCTCAGGGCCTGACTTCAGGCCTAATGAAGCTCAGGCTTTTGATAACTCATTGCAAAAATTCAGTGAGAGACACAGCAATAGGTAAGAGGTGAATTTGTTTGGATTCAGAGAGAGGCACACTCTGAGAGAGTGTGGGCTATCACAGAGGGGAGTGCATGGGCCATGGACTGCGGTGTGGTTAGTTTTCCCTAGCTGGGTAATTTTACATGCTAATGAGGAGGATCATTCCAACAATTGGGGAACCACCCACTCCACTTCTCTGTCTTTTGACAGTGCCTTGGAACTGTCCTGGCACATCTAGGTGTGTCATTTAGCTTACAGATTGAGGATCAAGGTTTAGTTCAATTTGACTTATCATCTTGGACCCATTTGATTTTAATTGGTTTATGTTATACCCTTGGGCAATGTCATTCTTTCAAAAGTTGTGCCCTGCTTCCTTCCCTCCTGTTTCAGGCTCTTTTCCTGAGCCTTATCTGGGCCCACAATGCTGCCCCTACAATCTTCCAGAGGGACAACCAGAAAATAGCCGGCCCTTGGGAGAGAAATACTGTATAATATCCAATCTCTCTAGATATTCAAGCCTTCATCTTCCATGTTCCCTAGAACATGTTCAATAACAGCATCTCTCAGTGAACCTGCTAGGGCGGGTGACAGGCACTCAATGCTTGTTATAAGTCCATCTGTTGGTGTCATCCCTTCAAGGGCAACTGGGCTTCCAGGGATAATATTTGCCACTTTGGGAGTTAGCCCTGCAGGCTATTTGAGCCCAAACCCTTATCATGCTTCTCCTAAAGTTACAAACATACCCCTGGATCAAATCACCACTCCACTTTTATGGAATATCTGGTCTGTTGCCTCTTATCACGTTCTTAAGCCACTTACTAACCCCTACAACCAGGACCCTGGCCGCTTGTAGACAACATTGCTTTACCCTGCTCATTATTAAAATACTCTTAATTCCTCTAATGGACTTCCCTAGTGGCTCAGATTGTAAAATGTCTGTCTACAATGTGAGTGACCTGGATTCGATCCCTAGGTTGGGAAGATTCCCTGGAGAAGGAAATAGCAACCCACTCCAGTACTCTTGCCTTGAAAATCCCATGGATGGAGGAGCTTGGTGCAGGCTACTGTCCATGGGGTCACAAAGAGTCAGGCACAAGTGAGTGACTTCACTTTCTTTCACTAATGCCTCTAACAGGACCTGATAACCCACTCCTTTGTCATTACTTCTGCTATTAATGAAAGTGGGTCTATGACAATGAAATGTTTTCCATTGGAAACACCCTAAACTTCTCTTATGGAGGACCAGGAGAGGAAAATCAATGACTTACATTCCTTCAGAGCAATAACAGGATAAGTCCTATGGCTGTTTCACCAGGTTTCCAGTCTCAGGGCACAGACTTGGATTGCTTTACATCATGATATCTATTCCCATCCATGGTAGACAAACCAGCAATGAGTTAAGATTACAACCTCTTAATCCTACCCAGCACTGGTCATGCTGGAGACCTTGGGGATGCCCAACTCCAGCCTAGGGGTCCTAGGAGGTCAACCTGCTTCAACTTGCCTAGGGATCTGGTTCCTAGGAGGTTGTCCCACCTCAATCTGCTCAGGGATCTGTCAGTGTGGGGGTCCCATGAGGTCAACCTGCCTTGACCTGCCTAGGGATCTTGTCCTTGGAAGGTTGTCACACCTCAACATGCTCGAGGATCCACCAGTCCAGGGATCCCAGGAGGTTGATAAGCCTTGACCTGCCCAGGGACCCAATTCTTGGGAGGTTGACCTGCCTTGACTTGCCTGGGGATTCAATCTCCAGGAGGCTGTTATGCCTCATGCTGCCTGAGGATCTGCACCCTGACCCAGAGACACCCAGCTCTCAGATTGCAACAGTACTGGGTAGAATAAGCTTCAGAAAGACTCATCCTTAAGGAAGTCCACCCATAAAAATAAAAGGAAGCCTATTAGTTGTGGGACTATGCCCAGGTCTCAGCAATAATTTAGGAGCCCAACAAGAACCCCATTGCCTTTCTGGAAAGGCTAAAAGAGGCCCTCCAAAATCTTACCAATCTGGACTTAGACTCTTACGAGAGACAGGTGATTTTAAAGGACAAATACCTGTCCCAATGTGCATCAGACATCAGAATAAAGTTACAACAGCTACAGCAGCAAGACTCTGCTGCCTCTTTAGATGAGATGTCTAGACAGCCACCAATACCTTTTATAACAGAGAACAGGAGAGGGAAGCCAAGGCCCAGGAAAGGGAGAAAAGGTACGAGACAAGTCATGCCCCAATGCTGGCCACCCTCTAGGGAAGCCCTATGACAAACCCTGAGTCCTTGAAGGACAAGGAATGAGGTAAAATGCCTAATCTGTAGACAGGTGAGGCACTGGGCCAAAGAGTGTCCAAAGCATAACAAGTCTCCTAAAATGGCTTGCGACAAATGCTATCAATTGGGACATTTTGTGGCACTTTGCCCTGGGGACCTAAGAGCCTCAAGATCAAGCACCAAACCTTTCCTCAGAATGGTTTAACACAACTGAAGCAGCCCACTCCAGCCAGCCTGCCTGTCATGGGACTGGAGCCAAGGGTGCAACTGAATATGGCAGGTAGGTCCGAGAATTTCTTGGTTGACATGGGGGCTACTTACTTTGTACCGATCTCCTACCCTGGAGCCTTCTCCTCCCAAACCTGTACCATTTTGGGTGCTACAGGAAAAACAATTACAAAAAGATTCACTTGAGCATGTCTTTGTTGCTGGGATGGACAAATATTTTCCCACCAGTTTCTGGTGTTCCCTGAGGGTCCTACTCCCTTATTGGGAAGAGATATACTCACTAAACTGGTGACCACCCTTGTGATGGGAAGCTTTTCAGCCCTAGAGCCCTACAACTTCTGGTTACTACTGAGGAACCCACTACACCGTCTCTAACAGGAAGGACCAAAAACTATGGGAGGACAAAATTAACCCCCAGTTGTGAGACCAGGGGGCTCCTGGATGAGCCCACCACACTGAGCCAAGATCCCAGTTGGTTTCCAAACTGGAAATAATACCCCCTCAGGAGAGAAGCTCAGGAAGTACTACAGCCTCTATTAAATAAATTCCTTGCCTGTGGGCTATTGGTCCCCACCAATTCACCATGTAACACCCCAATTCTCCCTATAAAGAAAAAGGACAGGACCTGGTGAATGGTTTAAGATCTCCAGATCATAAATGAAGCTGTAGTTCCCCTCCATCCCACAGTAGCCAATCCCTATGTAATCTTGGGAGAAATCCCACCCAGTGTCAAATGGTTTACAGTCCTGGATCTCAAAAATGCATTCTTTTGCATATGACTAGTTTAAAGAAACCCAATATCCACTTGTGAAGTTCTTAAAACAGCCACCCTCCTGCCCTTCAAGGGCTCTCTCCCCTTTCACTGTTGCCTAGAAAACTTGGACCACTGGACAAAACCCCAAGAGGGATTGTCAGAAGATCCTCTGACCAATCCTGAAGAAATTTGGTACACTGATGGAAGCAGCTGTGTCTTGGATGGAAAAAGAAGATATGGATATGCAGTAGTCTCCAATTTTGAGACCATAGAGGCTAAACCTTTGCCACCAGGCACTTCAACCCAATTAACTGAGCTCACAGCCCTGACTAGAGCTTTAGAGCTGGGAAAAGGGAAAAAGAGTAGCCATTTACACTGACTCCAAGTATGTCTTTTCAGTGCCACATGCACATGCTTCTATTTGGAAACAGGCCACTTCACTACCCGCGGATCCCCAATCAAATATAGTGATCAAATCTTTAGGCTCTTGGAGGCAGTCCATCTGCCCACTGAGGTTTCAGTCTCCCATTGTAAAGGACACCAAAAAGGAGCACAGAAGTGGCACGTGGGAACCAAGCAGCTGTTCAGGCAGGTAAGAGAGTAGCATTACAGAGCAATGACTTAATAAGGGTTGAGACCTTAGTTCCACACACTAATTTGCTAGAAATTCCTTAAATGGCAATCCACTCTTGCTTGGAAAATCCAAAGGACAAAGGAGCCTGGTAGGCAATAGTCCATGGGATCACAAAGAGTTAGACACGACTAAGTAAGTTCACTTTCTTTCCTTCATATACTGAATATGATACTCTTAAAGCTAAAAGTGAAGGCTTTCAAGATCATATGGGGGTGGCTCCAAAAGGAGGAACTTCATTTTCTGCGTGGGAACCTTCTTTGGAAGTTGGTTAACTCTTTACAGGCCTCTACTCATTTAGGGGAGAAGGCCCTCCAAAGATTACTAGAAAGGTACTTCAGAGGAACAGGCCTCAAAATGACTATAAGGCAAGTGGTCTTCTCTTGTCCCACTTGTCAATTAAACAACACCCAAGGAGCTTGAAGACCCCAGCTGGCCCAACCTGACCAACGACATGGGACCTACCTGGGAGAGGACAAGCAGATGGACTTCACCCAGATGCCAGTTTCTCAAGGGTATAAATACCTTGAGATTTTATACTATATTTTCACTGTACTTTAGTCATGATAGATATACTCACAGGATGGATTGAAGGCTTTTCCACTGGGACTGAGAAGGCTGAGGAGGTGACCAAAAAAAAAAAAAAAACCGCTCCAAGATTTGGCCTGCCCAGGTCATTACAAAATGACAATGGGACATCATTTACTTCTAAGGTCACCCAAGGGGTCTCTAAAGCATTGGGCATTACTTATTGTCTCCATTGTGCCTAGAGTCCTCAGTCTTCAGGAAAAGTAGAAAGAGCCAACCAATTCTTAAAATCAGAGATAAAAAAGATAACCCACCTCCTGGGAAGGAAGAAGTCTTTACCAATAGCTCTCCTCCACACTTGTATTGCCCCTAAGGAACAGGTTTGTTTAGTCCTTATGAGATGCCATATGGGAGACTTTTTGTTTATATCAATGATCTCTACCTAGATCCAGAGGCTCAGACCCTCTGGTCTTATACCATGGCCATTGGACAATTCCAACAAGACATATGCTTGTGGGGTGTCAACCAGGACTCAAAAGATTCTAAAGAGCCACCACTATATGCTCCAGAGATTAAAGTTCTAATTAAAATCTGGAAAGATGGGTCCCTAAAGGCTCAACTCCAGCCCATATGGAAGAGCTCCTACTCTGTAATACTTTCTACCCCCAGAGCAGTTGTAACAGGACAGGACTCCTGGATTCACCACTCATGAGTCAAGCCATGGAAGAAAACAGAATAGGGCACTCAATATATCTGTGAGCCCCTGGGAGGTCTCAGATACCTACTCAGGACTACAATGAGTGCCATTCTAATGAATACCCCAAAATTAAGTTTCTGGGGATAAGATTTCTCAGGATAGCTCTAAAGAGCCAACACAGTTTGGCAGGGGGTGTACTCCAAAACTGACAGGAGATCGATCTCCTGATCCCTGAACAAGGAGGGACCTGAGCCATCTTGAATTGAATATGTTGTTTCTGGGTAAATACTTCCAGCTAAGTTAAAAAAAGTCTCATAGTCTTCAAGAAAATCATTCAGATCCTACAGGAGCTCAACGAATGTGTTGGGGCATTCTCAGGGTGGCTAAAATCTCTCTTTGGAAGATCCTTCTTCTGGCCAGTGGGAATTTGGAGTTGGCTAATGCCCCTACTAATCCTTGTTATCACCATATTGATGCTGCTTATGATTATTTCATATATTATCAATTGTCTAACCCATTTTGTCTCTGCCAGGTAAACAAGCTACAACATGTAGTGCCAGTTCAACAAGGATATATAAAACTACACCCGACCATGAAAAATATCACTCACCCTTAGATGGACACTATTAGAAAGACTCTGAGTATAGATACTAGTAAAAGGGGGAGGCCCAATGCCCTTCGCCATACTAGGTCAGCAGGAAGTAGCCAGAGACACCTTGATGCCCATATTCCCAAAGGATTTGGCCTACTTCCATCTCTGAGGGGGGAATGTTAGGTAGTTAGAATAGGAAAAAGGAGTCCAAAATAGCGGTGGCTAAAAGACAAAGAGCTACCCCGTGTCTGAGGTCAGTGGCGGCTGGGAGGAGACACCCTGCGTCCAAGGTCAGGGGCAGTGGCCGAGAGGAGCTACCCCAAGTCCGAGGCCAGGGGCGGCGGCCAGGAGGAGCCACCCCACGCTGGAGGCCAGAGAGAGCAGCCAGGAAGAGCGACCTCATGCCCGATGCCAGGGACGGCAGCCGGAAGCAGCAACCCGAGGAGCAGTGGCTGCACGGGTGCATGAGGGCCGAGAGGAGCTATCCCACGTTGAAGGTCAGGAATGGCAGCCATAAGGAGATACCCCTCATCCAAGGTAAGGAACAGCGGCTGTGCTTTGCTGAAGCAGCCATGAAAAAAAAACCCAAGTAAGATGGTAGGTGTTGTAAGAGGGCATCAGAGGGCAGACACACTGAAACCATACTCACAGAAAACTACTCAATCTAATCACACTAGGACCACAGCCTTGTCTAACTCAATGAAACCAAGGCATGCCCACGGGGCAACCCAAAATGGGCGAGTCATGGTGGAGAGGTCTGACAGAATGTGGTCCACTGGAAAAGGGAATGGCAAGCCACTTCATTATTCTTGCCTTGAGAACCCCATGAACAGTATGAAAAGGCGAAACCCTCTTTCAGGATACTGAAAGAGGAACTCCCCAGGTCTAAGTAGGTGCCCAATATGCTACTGGAGATCAGTGGAGAAATAACTCCAGAAAGAATGAAGGGATAGAGCCAAAGCAAAAACAATACCCAGCTGTGGATGTGACTGGTGATAGAAGCAAGGTCTGATGTGGTAAAGAGCAATGTTGCATAGGAACCTGGAATGTCAGGTCCATGAATCAAGGGAGATTGGAAGTGGTCAAACAGGAGATGGCAAAGGTGAACGTCGACATTCTAGGAATCAGCGAACTAAAATGGACTGGAATGGGTGAATTTAACTCAGATGACCATTATATCTACTAATGAGTGCAGGAATCCCTCAGAAGAAATGGAGTAGCCATCATGATCAACAAAAGAGTCCAAACTGCAGTACTTGGATGCAATCTCAAAAACGACAGAATGATCTCTGATCGTTTCCAAGGCAAACCATTCAATATCACAGTTATCCAAGTCTATGCCCCAACCAGTAATGCTGAAGAAGCTGAGGTTGAACGGTTTTATGAAGACCTACAAGACCTTTTAGAACTAACACCCAAAAAAGATGTCCTTTTCATTATAGGGGACTAGAAAGCAAAAGTAGGAAGTCAAGAAACACCTGGAGTAACAGGCAAATTTGGCCTTGGAATGCAAAATGAAGCAGGGCAAAGACTAATAGAGTTTTGCCAAGAAAATTCACTGGTCATAGCAAACACCCTCTTCCAACAACACAAGAGAAGACTCTACACATGGACATCACCAGATGGTTAACACCGAAATCACAGTGATTCTATTCTTTGCAGCTAAGGATGGAGAAGCTCTATACAGTCAACAAAAACAAGACCAGGAGCTGACTGTGGCTCAGATCATGAACTCCTTATTGCCAAATTCAGACTCAAATTGAAGAAAGTAGGGAAAACCGCTAGACCATTCAGGTATGACCTCAATCAAATCCCTTATGATTATACAGTGGAAGTGAGAAATAGATTTAAGGGCAGGCTTCCCTGGTGGCTCAGACAGTAAAGCCGTCTGCCTACAATGCAGGAGACACAGGTTCGATTCCTGGGTCGGGAAGACCCCTTGGAGAAGGAAATGGCAATCCACTCCAGTGCTCTTGCCTGGAAAATCCCATGGACAGAGGAGCCTGAGAGGCTACATACAGTCCATGGGGTCACAAAGAATCGGACACGACTGAGAGACTTCACTTTCACTTTCACTTTCTGATAGATAGAGTGCCTGATGAACTATGGAATGAGGTTCATGACATTGTACAGGAGACAGGGATCAAGACCATCCCCAAGGAAAAGAAATGGAAAAAAGCAAACTGGCTGTCTAGGGAGACCTTACAAATAGCTGTGAAAAGAAGAGAGGTGAAAAGCAAAGGAGAAAAGGAAAGATATAAGCATCTGAATGCAGAGTTCCAGAGAATAGCAAGAAGATATAAGAAAGCCTTCTTCAGTGATCAATGAAAAGAAATAGAGGAAAAGAACAGAATGGGAAAGACTAGAGATCTCTTCAAGAAAATTAGAGACACCAAGGGAACATTTCATGCAAAGATGGGCTCGATAAAGGACAGAAATGGTATGGACCTAACAGAAGCAGAAAATATTAAGAAGAGATGGCAAGAATACACAGAAGAACTGTACAAAAATGATCTTCACGACCCAGATATTCATGATGATGTGATCACTAATCTAGAGCCAGACATCTTGGAATGTGAAGTCAAGTGGGCCTTAGAAAACATCACTATGAACAAAGCTAGTGAAGGTGATGGAATTCCAGTTGAGCTGTTTCAAATCCTGAAAGATGATGCTGTGAAAGTGCTGCACTTAATATGCCAGCAAATTTGGAAAACTCAGCAGTGACCACGGGACTGGAAAAGGTCAGTTTTCATTCCAATCCCAAAGAAAGGCAATGCCAAAGAATGCTCAAACTACTGCACAATTGCACTCATCTCACATGCTAATAAAGTAATGCTCAAAATTCTCCAAGCCAGGCTTCAGCAATATGTGAACCGTGAACTCCCTGATGTTCAAGCTGGCTTTAGAAAAGGCCGAGGAACCAGAGATCAAATTGCCAATATCTACTGGATTATGGAAAAAGCAAGAGAGTTCCAGAAAAATATCTATTTCTGCTTTATTGACTATGCCAAAATCTTTGACTGTGTGGATCACAATAAACTGGAAAATTCTGAAAGAGATGGGAATACCAGACCACCTGACCTGCCTCTTGAGAAATCTGTATGCAGGTCAGGAAGCAACAGTTAGACCTGGACGTGGAACAACAGACTGGTTCCAAATAGGTAAGGAGCACGTCAAGGCTGTATATTGTCACCCTGCTTATTTAACTTCTATGCAGAGTACCTCATGAGAAACGCTGGGCTGGAAGAAGCACAAGCTGGATCAAGATTGCTGGGAGAAATAGCAATAACCTCAGATATGCAGATGATACCACCCTTATGGCAGAAAGTGAAGAGGAACTAAAAAGCCTCTGATGAAAGTAAAAGAGGAGAGTGAAAAAGTTGGCTTAAAGCTCAACATTCAGAAAACGAAGATCATTTCATGGGAAATAGATGGGGAAACAGTGGAAACAGTGTCAGACTTTATTTTCCTGGGCTCCAAAATCACTGCAGATGGTGATTGCAGCCATGAAATTAAAAGACGCTTACTCCTTAGAAGAAAAGTTATGATCAACCTAGATAGTATATTCAAAAGCAGAGACATTACTTTGTCGACTAAAGTCCGTCTAGTCAAGGCTATTTTTTTCCTGTGGTCATGAGTGGATGTGAGTGTTGGACTGTGAAGAAGGCTGAGCACTGAAGAATTGATGTTTTTGAACTGTGGTATTAGAGAAGACTCTTGGGAGTCTCTTGGACTGCAAAGAGATCCAACCAGTCAGTCCATTCTGAAGGAGATCACCCCTGGGATTTCTTTGGAAGGAATGATGCTAAAGCTGAAAGTCCAGTACTTTGGCCACCTCATGAGAAGAGTTGACTCATTGGAAAAGACTCAGATGCTGGGAGGGTTTGGGGGCAGGAGGAGAAGGGGACGACAGAGGATGAGATGGCTGAATGGCATCGCTGACTCGATGGACTTGAGTCTGAGTTAACTCCGGGAGTTGGTGATGGACAGGGAGGCCTGGTGTGTTGCGATTCATGGAGTCGCAAAGAGTCGGACATGACTGAGTGACTGAACTGACTGAACTGAAAAGACAAAGAAATGAAAAGCCCACAAAAATAGAACAAAGAAGGTCCAAGGACCTGATAAAGAATCTCAGGTGAAACAAACAGCCCTCCTGGCTAGGCCAATTTAAATAGGGCAGGCTCAGGGGGATGAGAAAAAATATATCAAAACAGGTGCCAATATTGGGCCTCCGGCCTCTCTTCTCTTAGGGTCTTTTGGGTCAGCTGGCCCTCATGCCTCGAGGATGTATTTTCCTTTGCTTGACAAATAAAACAGCTGTATCACTGGTCCATCCGTCACTTCAAATTTTTGCTGTGGTGAGACTAAACTGAGGAAATTACCAAGTCCCCTGATAGAATCTTTATTAATACTTTATCAAATTATCTGAATTCTCCAAACTTTTAGACCTAGTTCTTAGAGACCTATATTTTGTGTCTAGATTTTCATTAATTTAAAATTGCTGCAAATTACTAAAGTTATGTCATGATTGTCTTTGTGCTACAATGTTGGGCTCTGCTATTGTCTCAGGACATGAAACCACCTCCTTCTAGTTTCCCAATGCTATTTACTTAAGGTTTCTGTTTAATACTTTTTTTATGATTGGTTTAGGGGTGGAATTCAGTTGGTGTTAATTATTTTTCAAGTACTCTCAATCCACTGGGCTTTTGAGTGAGGAGACTCAACAGACTGCAGGCAGCTTTTTCACAAAGCTGAGAAGTCATGCTTGCAAATGGAGATGTAAAGGTGACTCAAGGACATGGGCCAAATGCATACTGAATCCATACAATGAATAATCAGCCTGAACACACTTAACAAACACATGAATCAAATGGAAAAATTGTGCAATATTAAATGGCCAGCACTAGAAATGCAAATTTTTTTAATAATTAAATTATTTAAAAACTAAAGAAAAAAATTCTTAGGCAATGATGTCTGCTCATTTAAATATAAGAAATATCAATTTTAAATAAGTTTTCTTTCTCTCAAAGTTTTAATTTATGAATTTTCTCAAGTGATATTTGTGTATCGATTATTCAGTTTAATAAATTGTAAGTTCTCAACGTTTTAGTCTTAAGAAAAATAAATAAATATTATTTTGCCACTTCCTTTTCAAAGGTTTATATCTTTGAAACTAAACAGTAAGCTTGTGTTTAGGTAACATACGGGTTACATATACAGATTTTGGAGTCAAAGACACCTGGACTACTAACTCTGTAACTTAGACATTTTGTAGCCTGGGACACATTACTTAGTTTCTCTCACACTCCATTTCCCTGTCAGAAAAATAAAGACTTACCCCTCAGGATTGCTTTAGGGATTAAGTGAAGTGAGATACATAAAAGTATGCAATACCTAAAACATGGAAAGCATTTACAGCACCTTCAGTTCAGTTCAGTTCAGTCTCTCAGTCGTGTCCGACTCTTTGTGACCCCATGAATTGCAACACTCCAGGCCTCCCTGTCCGTCACCAACTCCTGGAGCTCACCCTAGCTAAGTTCAAATAATTTGAGTAATGTGGATTTGTAAACATGTTTCAATAAAATCATCTATAATCTCTAAGTTTTCAGAAAAATGAGATTTAGGCAAGTAAATGAAGATTTACCCACTAATAATGACAGAGTTTCTGAAGGCCCCGCCCCCATCCCTTGCTAAGATAGTGTTACTAGATCTGATCTCTCCCAATGAGCCTATAGTTAGCCAAAGAAGCCCCCATGTAATCATAAGCTCAAGGTTTTACAGATCACATCTCATGAAAATTCATTGCTTAGGTTTCAGAAGTTTGACCTGTTTTTAAGAAAACATTAGACATACAGTCATCTCTAAAGCAGAGTTTCTTTCTGGCATGGGTTAGAGCCTATGCAAATATGATCTTTCCTCACTTCCTATTTAAGGCAGGCTCAGCAAGTTGTCTGCTTCATGGATCACAGCTTTGTTGTGGCAAAGGGGCTTGTGTAACTTCAGTGAAGGCATGTGCCATGCCATGGAGGGCCACCCACGATGGACAGGTCATAGTGGAGAGTTCTGACAAAACTTGGTCCACTGGAGAAGGAAATGGCAAATTACTCCAGTATTTTTGCTTCAAGAACCCTACATAGTGAAGTAAAGTCGCTCAGTCTTGTCTGACTCTTTGTGACCCCGTGGACTGTAGCACACCAGGCTTCTCCGTCCATGGGATTCTCCAGGCAAGAATACTGGAGTGGGTTACCATTTCCTTCTCCAGGGAATCTATCTTCCTGACCCAGGGATCGAACCCGGGTCTCCCACATTGGAGGCAGGCACTTTAACCTCTGAGCCACCAGGGAAACCCAAGAACCCTACAAATAATATAAAAAGGCAAAAAGTTATGACTGCCAGGTTGGAAGGTGTCCAAAATGTTACTGGAGAAGAGCAGAGGGCAATTCTCCAGAAAGAATGAAAAGGCTGGGTCAAAGTGGAACCAATGTTCAGTTGTGACTATGTATGGTAATAAAAGTAAAGTTTGATGCTGTAAAGAACAATATTGAATAGGAACTTGGAATGTTAGGTCTGAGAATCAAGGTAAATTGGACGGGGTCAAGCAGGAGATGGCAAAAGTGAACATCAACATCTTACGTGTCAGTGAACTAAAATGGATGGGGATGAGTGAATTTAATTCAGATAACCATTATATCTACTGCTGTTGGCAAAAATCACTTAGAAGAAATGGAGTATCCCTCATAGTCAACAAAAGTCTGAAATTCAGTAGTTGGGTGTAATCTCAAAAACAGCAGAATATCTCAGTTTGTTTCCAAGGCAAACCATTCAACATCACAGTAATCAAAGTCTATGCTTCTACCACTAATGCTGAAAAAGTTGAAGTTGAACAGTTCTTTGAAGAATTGCAAGACCTTCTAGAACTAACACAAAAAAAAGATGCCCTTTCATCATAAGGGACTGGGATACAGAAGTAGGAAGTCAAGAGATACCTGGAATAACAGGCAAGTTTAGCCTAGGAGTAAAAATTAAGCAGGGCAAAGGCTAACAGAGTTTTGTTAAGAGAACACACTGGTCATAGCAAATACCCTCTTCCAATAACACAAGAGATGTCTCTACACATGGACATCACCAGATGGTCAATACTTAAATCAGATTGATTATATTCTTTGCAGCTGAAGATGGAAAAACTCCACATAGACAGCAAAAACAAGACCTGGAGCTGAATTGGGCTCCAAAATTACTGTGGATGGTGACTGTAGACAAAAAATTAAAAGATTCCAGCTTATTGGAAGGAAATGAAAGAAAAGAAAGTGAAGTCGTTCAGTTGTGTCTGACTTTTTGCGACCCCATGGACTGTAGCCCACCAGGCTACTCCATCCATGGAATTTTCTAGACAAGAGTACTGGAATGGGTTGCCATTTCATTCTCCAGGGAATATTCCTGACCCAGTGATCAAACCCAGGTCTCCCGCATAGCAGGCAGACACTTTACTGTCTGAACCACCAGGGAATCCCTCTTGGAAAGAATGTTATAACAAACCTAGACAGTATTAAAAAGCAGAGACATCACTTTGAAATGTCCACACAGTAAAAGCTATGTTTTTTCCAGTAGTCACATATGGATGTGAGAGTTGGTCTATAAAGAAGGCTGAGAGCCAAAGAATCAATGTTTTTGAACTATGTTGCTGGAGAAGACTCTTGACAGTCCCGTGGACAGCAAGAAGATGAAATCAGTCAATCCTAAAGGAAATCAACCCTGAATATTCATTGGAAGGACTGATACTGAAGCTGAAACTGTGATACTTTGGCAACCTGATGTGAAGAGCTAACTCACTGGGAAAAAATAATCTGATACTGGGAAAGATTGAAGGCAGGAAAAGGGGATGGAGAGAATGTGATGGTTAGATAGCATCACTGACTCAATGAACATAAATTTGAGGAAACTCCAGAAGATAGAGAAGGACAAGGAAGCCTGGCATGCTGCAGTCCATGGGATCACAGAGAGTCAAACATGACTTAGCAACTGAATAACAATAGTGAGTTGTAGCCACATAGCTTATATATTCCAGAGATAAGTAATAGCACCTATTTTATGCCTTGCTTTTAACTTGTTAATCTCCCTACACAAGTATGAACCTAAAGTCTAGCTTACCATTGCATTAGGATCTACTTTGAGAAATTAATTAAATTCCCAATGCCCTAGTTCCCCATCAATAAAAATAATAATATTAAAATTTACCTAATATT
Source organism: Redunca redunca (assembly GCA_006410935.1). Taxonomy (NCBI): domain Eukaryota; kingdom Metazoa; phylum Chordata; class Mammalia; order Artiodactyla; family Bovidae; genus Redunca; species Redunca redunca. The sequence goes on from SJYQ01002428.1 coordinate 95,459, forward strand.
TATGTTAATGATTAATACATGTAGGTAAACCCCTTAGAAGAAAAGCCTAACTTATAGTAAGCTTCTAAATGTATTTTATTTAAGCAATTTTTGTAATTATTATTTCCTATTAAATTTCTAATTCATTGATGGCCTACAACTCAGAAATCTTTAATTGGATGTATTACATGTGCCATTCATATAAACTAACTTTTTAGAGTGAATATTGATTTCAATATATCTTTAAAAAATAATTTGAGATATTCTGTGTATCAGCTCTTTAAATCATATATTTTTGTCTATAGTATTATATACTGGTATCTTTGTATTAAAAACGTTGGTCTAGGTTTTCCCAGTCTGCTGTAATCTCTTCAAGTTTTCTCTATCCCAGAGTGTAATTTATAGAAATCATTTTTATCATACAACTTCAAATAGATTGCCTATCTGTCACTGGCTCCTGCTAACGCTGACCTATGGGAAACCCAGAAGCTTTTTCCTCCTAACCTATGACAGGAATTCTGTCCATGGAATTCTCCTCTGCCCATGGAATTCTCCAGTCAAGAATACTAGAGTGGGTAGCCACTTCCTTCTGCAGGGGATCTTTCCGACCCAGGATCAAACCCAGGTCTCCTGCATTGCAGGCAGATCGTTTACCATCTGAGCCAACAGGGAAGCCCTTATATTCTATCTTTGGCTTCTGTTAAGGCTGACTGTAGAAAAAGGAATACATCAAGGCTGCATATTGTCACCCTGCTTATTTAACTTCTATGCAGAGAAACATCATGAGAAACGCTGGGCTGGAAGAAGCACAAGCTGGAATCAAAATTGCCAGGAGAAATATCAGTAACCTCAGAGATGCAGATGACACCACCCTTATGGCAGAAAGTGAAGAGGAACTAAAAAGGCTCTTGATGAAAGTGAAAGAGGAGAGTGAAAAAGTTGGCTTAGAGCTCAACATTCAGAAAACTAAGATCATGGCATCTGGTCTCATCACTTTATGGGAAATAGATGGGGAAACAGTGGAAACAGTGTCAGACTTTATTTTTTTGGGCTCCAAAATCACTGCAGATGGTGATTGCAGCCATGAAATTAAAAGAAGCTTACTCCTTGGAAGAAAAGTTATGACCAAACTAGATAACATATTCAAAAGCAGAGACATTACTTTGCCAACAAAGGTCCGTCTAGTCAAGGCTATGGTTTTTCCAGTGGTCATGTATGGATGTGAGAGTTGGACTGTGAAGAAGGATGAGCACCGAAGAATTGATGCTTTTGAACTGTGGTGTTGGAGAAGATTCTTGAGAGTCCCTTGGACAGCAAGGAGATCCAACCAGTTCGTTTTGAAGGAAATCAGCCCTGGGTGTTCTTTGGAAGGACTGATGCTAAAGCTGAAACTGCAATACTTTGGCCACCTCATGCGAAGAGCTGACTCATTGGAAAAGACTCTGATGCTGGGAGGGCTTGGGGGCAGGAGGAGAACGGGACGACAGAGGACTAGATGGCTGGATGGCATCACCAACTCGATGGACCTGAGTTGGGATGAACTCCGGGAGTTGGTGATGGACAGGGAGGCCTGGCGTGCTGCGACTCATGGGGTCACAAAGAGTCAAACACAACTGAGTGACTAAACTGAACTGAACTGAAGGCTGACTTATAGCAAAACTCAGCAGTTTGTTCCTGCTAACCTATGAAGAGATCTGTCTCTGAAGTATATCTTTCCTAGCTTTATTAAATGATATAAATATTGGCAATCACAATACACAAAATACAGTGTTACTTGTTGCACCATTAAAACTAAAAGATCATGAGTTTGCCATTCCTCACCTTCCTCCAGTTGGTACTTTGGAGGTTGCAAGTTCTGACAGCAGTCTCAGATGCTGAATATCAAAATGCTTTGCATGGAATAAGAAGCAGGTATCGTTTTCTTAGAAAGAATAATATTTCACTTTTTCAATACAACTGTGCTAAGGTATAAGGTTTCTATACCTTAATCTTTTATAAAGTTCAGTAAAATGCTAATAGCCACAAAGTATTGGGACCAGGGATTTAGGCTTCATTATAGTGGGACCAAAATGGCATGTAGGAAACCCTAACAGTCCTGTTCAGTATTGAAATACCTGGCATACCTTGCAGATGGTTTCCAGGAGCTCATGTAATAGAAAATTAAGGAAGAATACAGCAGAGAGCAAAGTAATAAGCATATTGAAATTCTTTTTTCTCAAAATTTTAAAAATATTCAAGTCTTCTTTAAGAATCTTTTGAAATTGTTGTCATAGAACTGAAACAAATTAAAATCAACCCTTACATTTAAATTTTTTTCAAAGTAAAACATCAATACTACAGAATAAGTACACAAAAAAGAATATAAGAATAACCTTGAAAATATTACATATCTCCCTGTCTAGCTAATAATGAATTAATATTTTGAAGTCAAATTATTCAAGACCTAAAGTCAAGAATATCTAAATAAAACTTTAACAAAATTCCCTATAGAATTTGTAAAGCATCAATATAAATATACCACAATCCCCTTGTGAGTCATAACTTTGATCAATATATCTTTGAGGGCATAAATACGTGTAAAGCTTGTATAGGATTATGAAATTAAAAGCTTGTGCTGCTGGAATAAAATTGCCTCTGCTTCTCCCAAGGGAAGCCCAGGAATCCGCAGACCCATTTGATTTTATATTCCTTGTGAACACTACTTACTAGCTCTGGCTTAGTTATAAAGAATCTGCCTACAATGTAGGAGACTACCTGCAGTGCAGGAGACACGGGCTCAATCCCTGCATCAGGAGGATCCCTGGAGAAGGAAATGGCAACCCATACCAGTATTCTTGCCTGGAGAATCCCATGGACAGAGGAGCCTGGCAGGCTATAGTCCATGGGGTCAGAGAGTCAGACTTGACATAGCAGCTAAATCACCACCTTGACCCCTATTATTCATTAGAAATGTAATGTGAACTGTAAATGAAAGGCAGAAATATATGTTAAAATTTCTAATAATCACCTTAAAAAATTAAAAAATAAAAATAAAATTGATTTTAAAATAGTTATACTTAGACCAACCTATCCAACAAAATAAACTATTCAGTTCAGTTCAGTTCAGTCGTTCAGTCATGTCCAACTCTTTGCGACCCCATGAACTGCAGCACGCCAGGCCTCCCTGTCCATCACCATCTCCCAGAGTTCACTCAAACTCATGTCCATAGAGTCGGTGATGCCATCCAGCCATCTCATCATCTGTTGTTCCCTTTTCCTCCTGCCCCCAATCCCTCCCAGCATCAGAGTCTTTGCCAATGAGTCAACTCTTCACATCAGGTGGCCAAAGTACTTTATCTAACTTTTCATACTATTTGCTCAAAATCTGGTGTGCAATTACACTTCCAGTGCAATTTAGTTTGGACTAACCACATATCAAGCAGCCACAATACTATATCAGACAGCTAATTCTAAGTTTTTAGGTGCCAGCTTGATATGGCCACTTACATGAAGCATGGGCATCATAAACCAAACTGGTCTCAAACCTGTGAGTATTCAATATATAGAAAAGTGCATATACATATTCCTGCTCCTCCATTGGTTGTCAGCATTATGATAAACAGTTGTGTATTTCCAGGTTCATTCTCCATGTCCTCTTTTTCCTGATTTGATTCTGTCAATATCTGATACCAATGTGAAAAAGCAGCAGGAATCAGGGGAGTGTCAACGTGTCTATCATTCCCATAGCCACTGCTCCTTGGCAGGTTGTACTCTGATAGTGACTGAAATCTACCTAAGACAATAGTTCCTTCTTAGTTGCCTGTCTCATAGTTAGAGATTCAGTAGCACACCATCTTTCCTTACCCTTCAGGATGGCAATAATGACTTTACGTGGTGCTAGTTCCCAGGTGCTTTACCATCTCTTATCAGATCTCTTTACCTTGCCCACATCCCTGTAAATAGCTTCTTTAGTATACTCTCTGCAACTAATCTTTTGTATTTACCATCTGTTTCTTACTGTGACTCTAATTGAGATAATGGTGCAATAATTTATCTGATGTTACTTATGCTGTAAAACTAAGTGTTTTTGCCTCCTTTCTGCCAAATTAGCAGGCTATTTGACCATTAATGGCTTTCTCCTATTACTTTCCATATTTTCACCTTGGACCCAGGAACTTTCTAATATAATTGGTCAAAATCTTCTTTTACCTCTTTGTTTAGCTAAAAGCTGGATGGCTTTTCCCTCAAGATATCACTTTTAACTACCTTTATTTCATACTCATATAATAGGATCAGAGGCAAATTCTACATTTTTATTTTTCATTTTCCACTTTATTTATCATTCTTTGATTTATTCTTAGAGCTTTCATTTAACAAATATTTATCAAGTACTAATTATATGTCTGACAGAGTTTAAGAGTAAAGAAAAATCTATGACCAATGATGTAAAATCCTCTGCACTTACAATCTTATATACTCTTATGGAAGACACATAGTTAACAACATAAATAATTATAGTATATTATGCTAAAGAGTGATACTGCCACTTACATATTATTTCTCTTCAACAATGCATGATCTTCCTCTTTTGAGGATTCAGTTCAGTTCAGTTCATTTCAGTCACTCAGTCATATCCAACACTTTGCAACCGCATAGAATCGCAGCATGCCAGGCTTCCCTGTCCATCACCAGCTCCTGGCATTTACTCAAACTCATGTCCATGGAGTCGGTGATGCCATACAGCCATCTCATCCTCTGTTGTCCCCTTCTCCTCCTGCCCCTAATCCCTCCCAGGATCAGAGTCTTTTCCAATGAGTCAACTCTTTGCATGAGGTGGCCAAGTACTGCAGTTTCAGCTTCAGCATCATTCCCTCCAAAGAACACCCAGGGCTGATCTCCCTTAGAATGGAGTGGTTGGATATCCTTGCAGTCCAAGGGACTCTCAAGAGTCTTCTCCAACACCACAGTTCAAAAGCATCAATTCTTTGGTGCTCAGCTTTCTTTACAGTCCGACTCTCACATCCATACATGACTATTGGAAAAACCATGGCCTTGACTAGACGGACCTTAGTCGGCAGAGTAATGTCTCTGCTTTTGAATATGCTATCTAGGTTGGTCATAACTTTTCTTCCAAGGAGTAAGCATCTTTTAATTTCATGGCTGCAGTCACCATCTTCAGTGATCTTGGAGCCCCCAAAAAATAAAGTCTGACACCGTTTCCACTGTTTCCCCATTTATTTCCCATGAAGTGATGGGACCAGATGCCATGATCTTCGTTTTCTGAATGTTGAGCCTTAAGCCAACTTTTTCACTCTCCACTTTCACTTTCATCAAGAGGCTTTTTAGTTCCTTTTCACTGTAGGGGACTGGAATGTAAAAGTAGGAAGTCAAAAAACACCTGGAGTAACAGGCAAATTTGGCCTTGGAATGCAGAATGAAGCAGGGCAAAGACTAATAGAGTTTTGCCAAGAAAATGCACTGGTCATAGCAAATACCCTCTTCTAACAACACAAG
>SJYQ01002428.1:101968-150561 GCA_006410935.1 Redunca redunca
GACTAGATCTGATAGAGTGCTTGATGAACTATGGATGGAGGTTCGTGACATTGTACAGGAGACAGGGATCAAGACCATCCCCATGGAAAAGAAATACAAAAAAGCAAAATGGCTGTCTGAGGAGTCCTTACAAATAGCTGTGAAAAGAAGAGAAGCAAAGAGCAAAGGAGAAAAGGAAGGATAAAAGCATCTGAATGCAGAGTTCCAAAGAACAGCAAGAAGAGATAAGAAAGCCTTCTTCAGCAATCAATGCAAAGAAAATAGAGGAGAACAACAGAATGAGAGAGACTAGAGATCTCTTCAAGAAAATTAGAGATACCAAGGGAACATTTCATGCAAAGGTGGGCTCGATAAAGGACAGAAATTGTATGGATCTAACAGAAGCAGAAGATATTAAGAAGAGGTGGCAAGAATACACAGAAGAACTCTACAAAAAAGATCTTCATGACCAAGATAATCATGATGGTGTGATAACTCATGTAGAGACAGATATCCTGGAATGTGAAGTCAAGAAAGCATCACTATGAACAAAGCTAGTGGAGGTGATGGAACTCCAGTTGAGCTATTTCCAATCCTGAAAGATGATGATGTGAAAGTGCTGCACTCAACATGCCAGCAAATTTGGAAAACTCAGCAGTGGCCACAGAACTGGAAAAGGTCAGTTTTCACTCCAATCCCAAAGAAAGACAATGCCAAAGAATACTCAAACTGCTGAACATTTGCACTCATCTCACACGCTAGTAAATTAATGCTCAATATTCTCCAAGCCAGGCTTCAGCAATACGTGAACCGTGAACTTCCAGATGTTCAAGCTGGTTTTAGAAAAGGCCGAGGAAACAGAGATCAAATTGCCAACATCTGCTGGATAATGGAAAAAGCAAGAGAGCTCCAGAAAAACATCTATTTCTGCTTTATTGACTATGCCAAAGCCTTTGACTGTGTGGATCACTTTATACTGTGAAAAATTCTGAAAGAGATGGGAATACCAGAACACCTGACCTGCCTCTTGAGAAACCTATATGCAGGTCAGGAAGCAACTGGACATGGAACAACAGACTGGTTCCAAATAGGAAAAGGAGTACATCAAGGCTGTATATTGTCACCCTGCTTATTTAACTTTTGAGGATAATACCATCTAAATGAGAACATATAACAATTTATGACAGTTTTACCTTGTTCCTTTCCATGACAGTTTTGGCCTTGAACTCATAGTCCTCACATTCCTACTCTAATTATTATTCTCGGAGACTGAGTTCAAAAATCCATGGGCCAGGAAGATCCCCTGGAGGAGAGAATGGCTACCACTCCAGTATTATTTCCTGGAGAATTCCATGGACAATGGAGCATAGTGGGCTATAGTCCATGGGGTTGCAAGGAGTAGGAAATGACTGAGTAACTAACACTTTCTCTTTCACATTGTCCATATTAATATGTAAAAGCTGACATACACTCCACACTCAGAGTTCTTTGACCTTCTTAATATCCCCCTTCTTTAGTTCAATCCCTCTATGACAACCAAACTCCATGGGTAAATGGAGTTATGTCACAGAAGCCCAAGTTCCATGTCTGGTCTATTCATATAACCTAACACACTTTTACCTAAACTACAGTCATTCTATGATACCAGCAGCCTTATTGTCACTACACTTTTCTTTATAACCAAAACTTTAAAACATCTATATTCCTATGGGTCATTGACCACGAACTGTTTTTAATTATTTCTCTGTCCAGCATGGACTGTACATTTCCCTTTGCAAGCTTTCTAGCTGGCACTTTTAACTTTATCAACCCAGCACCACAGTGTAAACTTCTAAACCTTAATGAACCAAGATTAAATGTTTTCTTTGCTTGTATAGCCAGATTTATGCAGACACACAAACATAGATGTACAAATACAAAACAGCAACCACATTCTTGCATATTTATTGTTAAACAAAATTTCATAAATGGAGATCTGGCTGAAATAAAGGGGTGTCTATTTGAGGTTTATTAAAACTACAGACCAAGGGATACTGATTGAAGAAACACTTGAATTGTGTTCTACCGGGCTACAAAATGCAGGAAGCTTATAAAAGCAAAACCTGCAAGGCTGCAATTATATGCATTGCTTATCAAGAATTGTAATTGGGGTACATAATAAGAGTAGGTGATTAAGAGGTACAGACAAGTATAAAATAACCTAGAAAGATATATTGTACCACACAGGGAATATAGCCAATATTTTATAGTTCCTATAACTGGAATATAATCTTTAAAATTGTGAATCACTTTACTGTGTATCTGTAACATATAATATTGTACATCAACTATACTTCAATAAAATAAATTCTAATTGAAGCTGATAAGAAGTAAAGGTGCTTGTTAAGCAAGGATTTTTTGGAGTCCAAGATGGTTACGCAGTTACGGGGGGTGGGTGGCAACCTTGAGACCATAGGGTTGCAGCTAGCATATGTTGCTTTAAAAATAACTGGTGTCTCTGGGTTTGATACAGTCACAGAAAGTTCAAGTTCTCAGTGTCTCAGTGGTGCAGGGACATGCCTGAGACCAGATCCTCAATGGCCACCAGACCCCATTTTGCATGTCTGAACTATGATTATTATGATTTCAATCTGTCATCATGGCAAATCAAAAACTTCATACTGCCTGTTTGTTTCTGTACATGGTTTTAGTTGATGCATGAAATATTCAAATAGTCTAGTCTTTTATCTCTCATGATCTTCCTTGCTCACCTCTAATAATGACTTCCTGCCCAATAAGAGCTGACACAAATATACATAAACTGCCTCACTTCTTCCCCATTGACTTACATGCGTTACGCCTATGCTTACCTTCTCATCTCCTGTTTCTAAAGAATAGACCGTGCCATTGGCTGCTTCATCATTGTGCATCTTAGATACCATTACTTCATTTCTTATCTTCTGCTTCAAGCCTTCCTTTTCCTTCACATATCTATTTTCCCTCCTCTAATCTTCTAATGGACATTGTGCTAAGCATATAACAGAGTTCAATGTGGTGCCACTCAAACACAAACAGGACATGAGCAAATAAGTCAAGTAAGAAAATGAAATAAACAACTTCTTATGTCTCATTATTTTCTGTGCCATATTTCTGGAATTCATCAGTAACAAAAAAGAGGGGAGAGGAGTTTGAGAAGTCAATACAGGTAGCAGTAGAAAACCTTCTTTTTCTAACATTGTCTAAATAAAAGTCTGGTGCCATTTGGTAAGGAACAAATTCCAGCTCCATCACTCACAGTCATGTAAAATTAGGGAGAAGCTAATTTCTCTAGACTTTCTTCTGGTTTTCTTATTGGAAAATGGGAAGAAAATGTAACTAAATAATCATGATGATTATTCACTATTTTAATGTGTAGGACAATATATATCATACCTTAGCAATCAATGAATGTCATCTATCATCATTTTTACTTCACCCAGAGAATACTATGCTATGCTATATGATCATAGCATTTATAACATTTAAGAAAATAGTCTGGAAGACTCCCTCTTCCTGCATTTTATAAATTAATATATTACATTAAGTAACTACTTATCATTTAGTCCATAAATCTGTTCCATTTAGGCATTAACAATTCAATCTCAATTGCAACATTTTTATTAAAAAAAAACAAGTTGAATATATTTCTAAAATTAACTGCCATATTTTGTGTCAAAAATTGCCTAATGGCAAGTTTTTGATTATGTGTTTAGATTTGATAATCAGTGGTACTCAGTCCTTGTGATTAAAGATGACAGAAAGACAGCTTCGATTTGCCTTGTAAGGATTTTTCAGTCTGAGAGAATACTGCAAAAGCATCTAAAATCAACATACTTATTTCCAGTGACTGATAGATAAAACAATAGGTGATAGGAATTACCTGGAGGCACTAGTTTATTTAAAACATATCATTGCAGTTGGCACGACCTTGGAAGGCCATGAACACTGTTTCCTTTATTCAACTAGAAAATAGGAGCCAAAAATGTTCTTTTAGTAAATGTCAATCCTGCCACACCTCTCTGATGAGTTTCCCTTAGAGTGTCACAAGAGGACATGAAAAGCCCCTAAAAAGACCTCTGCTGTGATCTTCTATTGATAATAGAAGAAATACAAGCCTGCCAAAAACCTTGATTTTAGCACATAAGATTAATTTCAAACTTGTGATCTATAGAACAATAAGATAATAATCAATGTGCATTGTTTTAAGCCACTATTTTGTGGTGAACTGTTAACAGAAGCAACATGAAACAAACTAAGAAACTGCTAAAAGAAATGTATAGTCAATATATTATATTGATAAATTACTCAATAATTATAATACAACATCTAGAGTACAATAAATCTTTATTGACACCGGTGGAAGTACAGGGAAAAGGCATTAAACATTCATTGATTATGGAAGACTTTCTGAATAAGTGATTATTGTTAATTTTGAGTTGTGAATAGAAATTAACTAATATCCTTAGGCAGTATCACTACTTGTTCTCGAAACATGCCACTCCCAACGCCATTTTATAAAAATAAAAATCTGATCACATTATTCCCATTTTATTCCAAGATCAAATAGAATTATCTGATCACAGTAGATTCCCATTACTCATAGTTCTGTTACTTTTTTTTTAATAAACAAATTCCCTTCAATTTATCTGTCTAACCTCTCACTTTACTAAACAATAGGGAAGAAAATAAAATAAAGGCACCACCTTCAATGCTTTGCTTGGATATCTTCTTTGCTGTATAATCAACTCCACCACTTATCAATTTTGCTTTGCACATAACTGTAGGAGACATTTTCCCTAAGTTGTCAATGAGTATGAAACATGAATCCATAGCCTCTAGTTTCCAATAATACGTTCCTCTGAGTCCATAGTAGTAACAAACTATAGTCTTCTACTAACAGCCTTTTTCAAGGTGATTTAGACTTTCTCTACCATGCTCCTCAAAGACCCTCAAGCCTCCATCCATTTGCAAGTCCCAAAGCCTCTTTGACACTTGTAGGTATTTATTATAGAAGCACCCTACTTCTGGGACAAAAATTGATGTCAGTTTTCTGTTGCTTAGCAACAAATTAACTCAAATATAGTGACTTCAAACAGCACACATTTGTTATTACTTAGATTCTATATGTAATCTGTCAAAGCTTGGCTGCATCCTCTGCTAAGGATCTCTCAAGGCTACAACCAAAGTATTTGTGCTTCCATCTGAAGGCTGGATTGGAAAATAGTCTGCTTTCAGACTCATTCAAATTGTTGGCAGAATTCATTTCCTTTCAGCTAGCTGTGGTCTGGAGGTTAGTCTCAGGTCCTTGAGGCAAACAACAGTTTTATGCCTTGTGGAATTTCTCAACATGAACACTTATTTCATCAAGCAAATAAAAAGAATTTCATGCTTCAATCAGTTAACATGAAAATTTATATAACATAATCCTGAGGACAATACCTCATCACTTTTCCTATATTCTACTGCTTTGAAACCACAGTTTTTTGCCAACAATCAAAGGGAGGGTACTACACTACCTGTTGACACAACTTTCTTAAGATCCCTTGGACTGACTTTCTCTCAAGTGTCAACAAAATGATTCCCCATTGTGCTGTTTTTTTAATTGCCAAAAATGCTTTGAACTGTGGTGTTAAAGAAGACTCTTGAGAGTCCCTTGGACTGCAAGATCCAACCAGTCCATTCTAAAGGAGATCAGTCCTGAGTGTTCATTGGTAGGACTGATGTTGAAGCTGAAACTCCGATAATCTGGCCACCTGATGCAAAGAGCTGACTCATTTGAAAAGACTCTGATGTTGAGAAAGATTGAGGGCAGGAGGAGAAGGGGATGACAGAGGATGAGATGGTTGGATGGCATCTCCGACTCAATGGACATGGGTTTGGGTGAACTCCAGGAGTTGGTGATGGACAGGGAGGCCTGGCGTGCTGTGGTTCATGGGGTTGCAAAGAGTCAGACATGACTGAGCGACTGAACTGAACTGAACTGTTTTAACTTAGATTACTCAATGTTTCCATTAACAATTTTGATATTAGATGAGTATATGTGTGTTCTTTAGTGCACGGTGGCAAAGTAATGTGGTAGAATTATGAATTATTATGTGGATTACTGACTTGTCTACAGCTTCTTTTCATATTCTTATATGAAAGCGAAAGTGAAGTCTCAGTCATGTCCGACTCTTTGGGACCCCATGGACTGTAGCCTACCAGGCTCCTCTGTCCATGGGATTTTCCAGGCAATAGTACTGGAGTGGATTGCCATTTCCTTCTCCAAGGGATCTTCCCAACCCAGGGATCAAACCTGGGTCTCCCGTATTGTAGACAGATGCTTTACCATCTGAGCCACACCATTTTAAGTCTCTGAGCCTAAGTTTCTTCATTGGTATAATCAGGGTAATAATCAACAAGTAATGAAAAATTGTGTGTATGTGTGTCTCTCTCTCTATATATATATGATATATAACCATACATATGCATACATATATAATGTATATATGTATATTAATACACGTATCCTTTGTAAACTTAAAGTTCTATGTGGATATTGATTCAAATAATATTTGTAATCATGATATTACATGTGAATGCTGTGTCAGTTGTTAAAGTCTCAGGAAATTCTAAACAGACAAACTAGTAAAGTCCTTAGTTTCATTACTTTATTATTATTATTATTCTGTCTCATTACTTTTCAAAAATATTCCATTCCATAATCATCTGTTTTATACAAACGTATTTCATCTAAACACAATGTCTCCTCTGAGTCTTTTGCCCAACATCTTTTGGTTTTCTCTGATTTTCTCCTAAATATTCAGTGATATTAATGACCCTTATTCTTTCTAAATGGTAATTTACTTTAATAGAACTGGTTTATAGATACTCGAGTAAAAATATTTTTTCTTTTATCAGCCTTTCAGTCAACCTTATCTTCAGTCTTTATGTGTTTTGTTTAATCATTAGTTATATTCTTTGTCTTAATTTTTTTTTTTTTTTCCTGTTTAGCTCTTCAACTCAGGCCTATTGTCTTAAGTTAAAATCCTTATGGGTATTTAGCTNCCCTTGTAAGATACTGTAATGATTATTGATGACTTTTGGGCCTCTTCAAATAGTGGGGAATTCTTCACATTAAAGTTTTAATCTTAATATGTCAAATACTTTCCAAAACCTTTTTCTCTTGTTAACATTTATGGGACACCTGTTACCTTCAGGCAGTTAGGAAATCAGTTCACTTGTAAGACAGGAAATAAATCAAAAGATAAGACAGCTACAAATGAAACGGTGGACTCAGAACAGAACTAGTAATAATCAGCTAATTTTTCCACTTACACTGTTACTTAATATTTATTAGCAGGTATTTATTCCTTAGGTATTATCAGATAAATGTTCCACTTATATTTTTAACAATAAGATATCTTTCTGTCAATTTAGTATATTTGATTATAGAATATGTCAAGTAGTAAATCAGTAAATATGTATTTATTCAATAAATATTTGAAGAGATGCAAATAATAAGATCAGAAGTAAAGATCACTTCATGGCAAATAGATGGGGAAACAGTGGAAACAGTAGCTGACTTTATTTTTCTGGGCTCCAAAATCACTGCAGATGGTGACTGCAGCCATGAAATTAAAAAAAAAAAAAAAAAAAAAAACCCACTTACTCCTCGGAAGGAAAGTTATGACCAACCTAGACAGCATATTCAAAAGCAGAGATATTGTCAACAAAGGTCCGTCTAGTCAAGGCTATGGTTTTTCCAGCGGTCATGTATGGATGTGAGAGTTGGACTGTGAAGAAAGCTGAGCACCAAAGAATTGATGTTTTTGAACTGTGTTGTTGGAGAAGACTCTTGAGAGTCCCTTGGACTGCAAGGAGATCCAACCAGTCCATCCTAAAGGAGATCAGTCCTGGGTGTTCATTGGAAGGACTGATGTTGAAGTTGAAACTCCGATAATCTGGCCACCTGATGTGAAGAGCTGACTTATTTGAAAAGACCCTGATGTTGGGAAAGATAGAGGGCAGGAGAAGGAGATGACAGAGAATGTGATGGTTGGATGGCATCACCGACTCAATGGACAGGGGTTTGGGTGGACTCCGGGAGTTGATGATGGACAGGGAGGCCTGATGTTTTGCAGTTCATGGGGTTGCAAATAGTCGGACATGGCTGAGTGACTGAACTGAACTGAACTGAAAGATGAATAATATCCAGTATATGCTCTCAAGGGACATGTAGCCTAGTTCTAAAGACATCTATGCATAATTACAATAAACATCAAAATACCATTAGTATGGTGGTGGTTGCGGTGGTTTAGTCGTTGTCATGTTTGACTCTTGGGAGCCCATGAACTGTAGCAACCCAGGTTCCTATATCCATGGGATTTTCCATACAAAAATACTGGAGTGGGCTGCCATTTCCTTCTCCAGGGGATCTTCCTGACCCAGGGATTGAATCTGGCTCTCCTGTTTTGCAAGCAGATCCTGTATTGAATGAGTACAGCTTACTAAAAAAATAAATCTAAATTGATATAAATAAAATCATGGTCATTTAAAGAGAGAGACAAAAAACTTTTTTTTCCCAAGATCAGAGAAATCTTGAGGAAGGTGGCATTCAGTTTTGCTTTGCATGGTAATAATTTTGTTCTTTTAGACAAATGTCAACTGATACTGGTCACCGTGACCAGCTATAATGTCAGAGTTTGTGTAAAATAGGAAAGAGAGCTGACACTTACTGAGCATGTTCAATGCACCAAATGCTGTTTTGAGGGTTTTTTGTTTGTTTTTTTTTTTATTGTGGTATAACTAATTATCACAAATGTAGTGTCCTGAAGCATTACAAATGTACTACCTCACAATTCTTTTGGTCAGTAGTCCAACTTGGTGGCTGGGTTTCTCTTAGGATATCACAAGGCAGAAATCAAAGTGATAACTGGGCTGGGTTCTTATTTGTAGGCTCTGTAAAGAATCTTGTAAGCTTATTCAGATAGGATATGGGCAAATCTGAAGTCCCCGTTTCTTTGCAGCAGTCAGTTAGGGGCCACTTTCTGTTCTTCTGTACAGAGACCTTCTCTACTCCTTCTTATGTGGCCCCTTCCAAATTCAAAGCAGAAACAGGGTACTAAGCCCTTCTCATGCTTTAAATCTCTGACAGCCCTCTCCACTGTATCTGTCTTCTTTTTCTGTCTTAGTCTTCTGCCATCATCCAGAGAAATTTCTTTAATTAATGCCTTATATGATTAATTTAGACCCATCTGGATAATTTCTGCTTTATCAGATAAACGGTGCCATGTAACATAACATAATTATAACCTTTACAGGCACTGAGATGAGGACTTGTCAGATTTCAATGTTCAGGTCTGAAATTCCACTGCCTATAAATTAGTCATGTTCAGGGATGTGAAAATTGTGTAAAACTCATACTTGCCAAGTCAGAAACACTGTAGTTATTAAATAAACTGCTTCAAAAGAAAATTGTGTTTCTTAGCTCCAATTTCAAAGTATCTGATGATAACACAGTGAAGAAACTATCCAGAGAGAGACACATCAAGTAGAAAATGGGCACTCAACGGGGTTCATGCTAGACCTACCAAAGAAGCCCTGTGACACCCAGAAAAACAGGGGGGGCACTCAGAATTCTCAGACCCATTGTTTTATCCACACAGGCAGCTACAGCATGAACATGATACCAGAAGACCTCAGTTCAGTTCACTTCAGTTCAGTCGCTCAGTCATGTCTGGCTCCTGGCAACCTCATGAATCGCAGCACACCAGGCCTCACTGTCCATCACCAACTCCCGGAGTTCACCCCAACTCAGGTCCATCGAGTCAGTGATGCCATCCAGCCATCTCATCCTCGGTCGTCCCTTTCTCCTCCTGCCCCCAATCCCTCCCAGCATCAGAGTCTTTTCCAATGAGTCAACTCTTCGCATGAGGAGGCCAAAGTACTGGAGTTTCAGCTTTAGCATCATTCCTTCCAAAGAAATCCCAGGGTTGATCTCCTTCACAATGGACTGGTTGGATCTCCTTGCAGTCCAAGGGACTCTCAGGAGTCTTTTCCAACACCACAGTTCAAAAGCATCAATTTTTCAGCGCTCAGCCTTCTGCATAAGTCCGACTCTCACATCCATACATGACCTCAGGAAAAACCATAGCCTTGACTAGACGGACCTTAGCTGGCAAGGTAATGTTTCTGCTTTTGAATATACTATCTAGGTTGGTCATAACTTTTCTTCCAAGGAGTGAGCGTCTTTTAATTTCATGGCTGCAGTCACCATCTGCAGTGATTTTGGAGCCCAAAAAAGTAAAGTCTGACACTGTTTCCACTGTTTCCCCATCTATTTCCCATGAAGTGATGGGACCGGATGCCATGATCTTCGTTTTATGAATGTTGAGCTCTAAGCCAACTTTTTAACTCTCCTCTTTCACTTTCATCAAGAGGCTTTCTAGTTCCTCTTCACCTTCTGCCATAAGGGTGGTGTCAGCTGCATATCTGAAGTTATTGATATTTCTCCTGGCAATCTTGATTCCAGCTTGTGTTTCTTCCAGTCCAGCATTTCTCACGATGTACTCTGCATAGAAGTTAAATAAGCAGGGTGACAATACACAGCCTTGACGTACTCCTTTTCCTATTTGGAACCAGTCTGTTGTTCCATGTCCAGTTCTAACTGTTGCTTCCTGACGTGCATATAGATTTCTCAAGAGGCAGGTCAGGTGGTCTGGTATTCCCATCTCTCTCAGAATTTTCCACAGTTTATTGTGATCCACACATACAAAGGCTTTGGCATAGTCAATAAAGCAGAAATAGATGTTTTTCTGGAACTCTCTTGCTTTTTCCATGATCCAGCGGATGTTGACAATTTGATCTCTGGTTCCTCTGCCTTTTCTAAAACCAGCTTAAACATCAGGAAGTTCACAGTTCACGTATTGCTGATGTCTGGCTTGAAGAATTTTGAGCATTATTTTACCAGTATGTGAGATGACACCACCCTTATGGCAGAAAGTGAAGAGGAGGTAAAAAGCCTCTTGATGAAAGTGAAAGAGGAGAGTGAAAAAGTTGGCTTAAAGCCATGATCTTTAGAAAATGAAGATCATGTCATCCAGTCCATCACTCCATGGGAAACAGATGGGGAAACAGTGGAAACAGTGTCAGACTTTATTTTTCTGGGCTCCAAAATCACTGCAGATGGTAACTGCAGCCATGAAATTAAAGGACGCTTACTCCTTGGAAGAAAACTTATAAGCAACCTAGACAGCATATTCAAAAGTAGAGACATTACTTTGCCGACTAAGGTCCATCTAGTCAAGGTTATGGTGTTTCCTGTCGTCATGTATGGATGCGAGTGTTGGACTATGAAGAAGGCTGAGCGCCAAAGAATTGATGCTTTTGAACTGTGGTATTGGAGAAGACTCTTGAGAGTCCCTTGCACTGCAAGAAGATCCAGCCAGTCCATTGTGAAGGAGATCAACCCTGGGATTTCTTTGGAAGGAATGATGCTAAAGCTGAAACTCCAGTACTTTGGCCACCTCATGCGAAGAGTTGACTCATTGGAAAAGACTCTGATGCTGGGAGGGATTGGGGGCAGGAGGAGAAGGGGACGACCGAGGATGAGATGGCTGGATGGCATAACTGACTCGATGGATGTGAGTCTGAGTGAACTCCAAGAGATGGTGATGGACAGGGAGTCCTGGCGTGCTGCGATTCATGGGGTCACAAAGAGTCGGACATTACTGAGTAACTGAACTGAACTGAACTGAGATGAGTGCAATTGTGTAGTAGTTTGAGCATTCTTTGGCATTGCTTTTCTTTGGGATTAGAATGACAATTGACCTTTTCCAGTCCTGTGGGCACTGCTAAGTTTTCCAAATTTCCTAGCATATTGAGTGCAGCACTTTCACAGCATCATCTTTCAGAATTGGAAATAGCTCAACTTGAATTCCATCACCTCCACAAGCTTTGTTCATAGTGATGCTTTCTGAGGCACACTTGACTTCACATTCCAGGATGTCTGGCTCTAGATGAGTGATCACACCACCGTGATTATCTGGGTCGTGAAGATCATTTTTGTACAGTTCTTCTGTGTGGTTTTGCCACCTCTTCTTAATATCTTCTGCTTCGCTTAGGTCCATACCATTTCTGTCCTTCTGAGCCCACCTTTGCATGAAATGTTCTCTTGGTATCTCTAACTTTCCTGAAGAGATCTCTAGTCTTTCCCATTCTGTTGTTTTCCTCTATTTCTTTACATTGATCACTGAAGAAGGCTTTCTTATCTCTTCTTGCTATTCTCTGGAACTCTGCATTCAGATGCTTATATCTTTCCTCTTCTCCTTTGCTTTTAATCTCTCTTCTTTTCACAGCTATTTGTAAGGCCTCCTCAGACAGCCATCTTGCTTTTTTGCATTTCTTTTCCATGGGGATGGTCTTGATCCCTGTCTCCTGTACAATGTCACGAACTTCATTCCATAGTTCATCAGACATTCTATCTATCAGATCTAGGCCCTTAAATCTACTTCTCACTTCCACTGTATAATCATAAGGGATTTGATTTAGGCCATACCTGAATGGTCTAGCAGTTTTCCTTGCTTTCTTCAATTTAAGTCTAAATTTGGTAATAAGGAGTTCATGATCTGAGCCACAGTCAGCTCCTGGTCTTGTTTTTGTTGACTGTATAGAGCTTCTCCATCTTTGGCTGCAAAGAATAGAATCAACCTGATTTTGGCGTTGACCATCTGGTGATGTCCATTTGTAGAGTCTTCTCTTGTGTTTTTGGAAGAGGGTGTTTGTTTATGACCAGTGCATTTTCTTGGCAAAACTCTATTAGTCTTTGCCTTGCTTCATTCCACATTCCAAGGCCAAATTTGCCTGTTACTCCAAGTGTTTCTTGACTTCCTACTTTTGCATTCCAGTCCCCTATAATGAAAAGGACATCTTTTTTGGGTTTTAGTTCTAAAAGGTCTTGTAGGTCTTCATAGAACCATTCAACTTCATCTTCTTCAGCATTACTGGTTGGGGCATGGACTTGGATTACCATGATATTGAATGGTTTGCCTTGGAAACAAGTGGCCATGAGGAGCCACCCGACGTCCGAGGAGCGGTGGCTACGCGGGTGGGTGCAGGATGTCCTAGAAGAGCTATCCCACGTTGAAGGTCAGGAAGGGCGGTGGTGAGGTGATACCCCTTGTCCAAGGTAAGGAGCAGTGGCTGTGCTTTGCTGGAGCAGCCATGAAGAGAAACCCCATGCCCAAGGTAAGAGAAACCCAAGTAAGATGGTAGATGTTGCAAGAGGACATCAGAGGGCAGACACACTGAAACCATCCTCACAGAAAACTAGTCAATCTAATCACACTAGGACCACAGACTTGTCTAACTCAATGAAACTAAGCCATGTCAGCAGGGCAACCCAAGACAGGTGGGTCATGGTGGAGAGGTCTGACAGACTGTGGTCTACTGGAGAAAGAAATGGCAAATCACTTCAGTATTCTTGCCTTGAGAACCCCATGAACAGTATGAAAAGGCAAAATGATAGGAAACTGAAAGAGGAACTCCCCAGGTCAGTAAGTGCCCAATACACTACTGAAGATCAGTGGAGAAATAACTACAGAAAAATGAAGGGATGGAGCCAAAGCAAAAACAATACCCAGTGTGGATATGACTGCTGATAGATGCAAGGTCTGATGTGGTAAAGAGCAATATTGCATAGGAACCTGGATGTCAGGTCCATGAATCAAGGCAAATTGGAAGTGGTCAGACAAGAGATGGCAAGGGTGAATGTCGACATTCTAGGAATCAGCGAACTAAAATGGACTGGAATGGGCGTATTTAACTCAGATGACCATTATATCTACTACTGGGTGCAGGAATTCCTCAGAAGAAATGGAGTAGCCATCATGGTCAACAAAAGAGTCTGAAATGCAGTACTTGGATGCAATCTCAAAATCCAGAAGATCTAGCTGATCACAATCTCAGGACCTTTGATAACCATAATGGCCCCGGAGAATCTTTAGTCAGGCCTTTATCAGCTTGGATGATTCCAGAATAAACTTGATACCACACAATCCAATTTGTCTCACACCAAAAAGAATAAAATACTTAAACTAAACTTCACAAAAGAAGTGAAAGACTTGTAAAATGGAGACAATAAAATGTTGCTGAAATAAATTAGAGAAGGTACAATTAAGTGGAAAGATACCCCATGCTCATGGATTGGAAGACTTAATATTATTAAAATGTCAATACCACTCAAAGAAATATACAGATTTAATGCAATCCCCTGAAAAATCTCAATAGTGTTTTGTTTTTTGTTTTTTCAGAAATAGAAAACTCCATCTTAAAATTCTTGGACTCTCAGGAGACCCATAATAGCCAAAACAATCTGTAAACCACAAAGTTAGAATTATCATACTTCCTGATTTCAAAATTTAGTACAAAGCTAGAGTAGCCAAACAAAATAGCATTGGCATAAAGACGGGCATATAGAACAACAGAAAAAAATAGAGAGCCCAGGTATATGCCCTCACATATATGGTCAAATAATTTTTGACTGAGGTGCCAAGAGAGTTCAATGGAAAAAACTGTATCTTAAAAACTTGTGTTGGGAAAACTGGATATCAATGTGCAAAAGAATGAATTGGATTCTTACTTTAAAATATGTAATAAAAATTAACTCAAAATGAATTAAACACAAATATTACCTCTAAATCTATAAAAGTCTTAGTAAGAAACATAAAAAAATGTTTCATGACACTGACTTTGGCAATGATTTCTTAGTGATATGACCAAAAACACTGGTAACAAAGGTAAATATAAATAAGCTGGACTTCATTAAAATTAAAAGGACGCAATCAACAGAGCAAAAGGGCAACCAGCATAATGGGAGAAAATATTTTCAGATTATTTTATACGGGTTAATATCCAGAATATATAAAGAACTCCTATATCTCAACAAAAACAAAAACACAAACAACACAATTAAAAAGTCCATATAGTCAAAGCTATGGTTTTTTAGTAGTCATGTATGGATGTGAGAGTTGGACCAAAAGAAGGCTGAGCACCAACGAACTGATGTTTTTGAACTGTGGTGCTAGAGAAGACTCTTGAGAGCAAAAGGACAGCAAGAAGATTAAACCAGTCAATCCTAAAGGACATTGACCCTGAATATTCTCTAGAATGACTGAAGCTGACACTGAAGCTTCAATCCTTTGGCCACCTGATGCAAAGAGCTGACTCATTGGAAAATACCCTGATGCTGGAAAAGTTTGAGGGCATGAGAACAAAGGGGCCAAAGAGGATGAGATGGATGGATGGCATCATCAACTTAATAAACAAGAGTTTGAGCAAACTCCAGAAGCCAGTGAAGGACACGGAAGCCTGAGGTGCTGGGGTCACAAAGATTTGGATTCGACTGGGTGAATGAACAGCAAAAAGCTCTTGAATAAATGTTTCTCCAAAGAAGATATAAAAATGGTCAAAAAGCACATGAAAAGATGTTCCACTTCACTAACCATTAGAGAAATGCAAATGCAAACCAAAATGAAATACCATCACATACCCAATAAGATGGAAACTATTAAAAGAACAGAAATAAAGAGGGTTAGTGAGGATATGGAGAAATTGGAACCCTTGTGCATACTTGATAGAAATGAAGCGCAGTCACCATAAAAACAGTACAGTGAAATGGTACCTCATTGTGGTTTTGATTTGCATTTCTCTGATAATGAGTGATGTTGAGCATCTTTTCATGTGTTTGTAGCCATCTGTATACAGAGTTAAGTAAACCAGAAAGAAAAATACCAATACAGTATACTAATGCATATATATGGAATTTAGAAAGATGGTAATGATGACCCTGTATGCGAGACAGCAAAAGAGCCACAGATGTATACAACAGTCTTTTGGACTCTGTGGGAGAGGGAGAGGGTGGGATGATTTGGGAGAATGGCATTGAAACATGTATAATATCATATAAGAAACGAATTGCCAGTCCAGGTTCAATGCATGATACTGGATGCTTGGGGCTGGTGCACTGAGGCAACCCAGAGGGATGGTACAGGGAGGGAGGAGGGAGGGGGGTTCAGGATGGGGAACACGTGTATACCTGTGGCGGATTCATATTGATGTATGGCAAAACTTATGCAATATTGTAAAGTAATTAACCTCCAATTAAAATTTAAAATTTTATATTAAAAAACAGTACAGTGATAATTCAAAAAATGAAAAGTAGAATTTCCATATGATCCAAAAATTCCATTTCTGGCTATATACACAAAAGAATTGAACACAGGGACTTGACCATAGCAGCAAAGAATCTGCCTGCAATGCAAGAGATCCTGGTTTTATTCCTAGGTTGGGAAGATCCTCTGGAGAAGAGATAGGCTAACCACTAACCACTCTAGTATTCTTGGGCTTCCCTTGTGGCTCAGCTGGTAAAGAATCTGCCCGCAATGTGGGAGGCCTGGGTTTGATCCCTGGATTGGAGAGATTCCCTAGAGAAGAGAAAGGCTACCCACTCCAGTATTCTGGCTCAGAGAATTGCAAATAGTCAGACATGACTGAGCGACTTTCACTTTCATAGCAGCGTTGTTCACAATAGCCAAAAGTTGGATACAACTTAAGTACTCATCAGCTAATGAATGGATACACAAAATGTGGCATACAGTGGAATAGTATTGAGCCTTACAAAGGAAGGGAATTCTGCTATACATTACAATACGGATGAAATTTGAGGAAATTGTTCTATATAAGTAAGTCACAAATAAGGCAAATACTGTATGAATTTACCCAGAGTAGTGTGATTGATGGAGACAGAAAGTAGAAGGTTGTCAAGGGAGATGTGGATTAGTTGTTTAATTGGCGCAGAGTTTCAGTTTCACAAGATAAATAGTGTTCTGGAGATTGGTTACAACGATGTGAATATAGTTAATACTACCAAACTGTATGTTTAAAAACTGGTTAAGATAGCAAAGTTATGTATTTTGCCACAATTGAATTGAAAAACATATGTGATTGCAAAAACTGTCCTTGAAGATTTTTAAGTAGAATTTATCCACTATTATTCTATTGTTTGAGGAAATGTGCACATACACACAGAAGAGTTGAATATGAAGTGTAAAAAACAAGGAGAAATTTATTCTTAGCTTATAAAAGTATCTGAAAAATTTTGAGTGAAAGTCAAAGTTAAATTCATTCAATATTGCTTTCATATAGGCTATCTACTGATTTATATAAACGTCATGCAAATATTTACTCATGTGGTACCAAACAACTGCATATTTGAAAGCATGCTACAGACATTTTTTTTTTTTTTCACTCTCCTTGGATTGATAGATACACAAAGTACATTTCAATTTTCTCTGCAAGATTTTGCCAAACTGTAGTAGGAGACCTATATTCAGAGTATTTACATTATATTTAAATGCAATGAACCTATTTCTTTTAATAAAAGGTTATTTATCCTGCAGTTCAGTTCAGTTGCTCAGTTGTCTCACTCTTTGCAACCCCATGAATCGCAGCATGCCAGGCCTCCCTGTCCATCACCAACTCCCAGAGTTCACCCAGATTCATGTCCATCGAGTCAGTGATGCCATCCAGCCATCTCATCCTCAGTTGTCCCCTTCTCCTCCTGCCCCCAACCCTCCCAGCATCAGAGTCTTTTCCAGTGAGTCAACTCTTTGCATGAGGTGGCCAAAGTACTGGAGTTTCAGCTTTAGCATCATTCCTTCCAAAGAAATCCCAGGGTTGATCTCCTTCACAATGGACTGGTTGGATCTCCTTGCAGTCCAAGGGACTCTCAAGAGTCTTCTCCAACACCACAGTTCAAAAGCATCAATTCCTCTGCGCTCAGCCTTCTTCACAGTCGAACTCTCACATCCATACATGACCACAGGAAAAACCATAGCCTTGACTAGACAGACCTTAGTCAGCAAAGTAATGTCTCCGCTTTTGAATATGCTATCTAGGTTGGTCATAACTTCCCTTCCAAGGAGTAAGCATCTTTTAATTTCATGGCTGCAGTCACCATCTGCAGTGATTTTGGAGCCCAGAAAAATAAAGTCTGACACTGTTTCCACTGTTTCCCCATCTATTTCCCATGAAGTGATGGGACCGGATGCCATGATCTTCGTTTTATGAATGTTGAACTTTAAGCCAACTTTTTAACTCTCCACTTTCACTTTCATCAAGAGGCTTTCTAGTTCCTCTTCACTTTCTGCCATAAGGGTGGTGTCAGCTGCATATCTGAAGTTATTGATATTTCTCCCAGCAATCTTGATTCCAGCTTGTGTTTTTTCCAGTCCAGTGTTTCTCATGATGTACTCTGCATAGAAGTTAAATAAGCAGGGTGACAATACACAGCCTTGACGTACTCCTTTTCCTATTTGGAACCAGTCCATTGTTCCATGTCCAGTTCTAACTGTTGCTTCCTGACCTGCATACAGATTTCTCAAGAGGCAGGTCAGGTGATCTGGTATCCCCATCTCTCTCAGAATTTTCCAGTTTATTGTGATCCACACAATCAAAGGCTTTGGCATAGTCAATAAAGCAGAAATAGATGTTTTTCTGGAACTCTCTTGCTTTTTCCATGATCCAGCGGATGTTGGCAATTTGATCTCTGGTTCCTCTGCCTTTTCTAAAACCAGCTTGAACATCAGGAAGTTCACGGTTCATGTATTTCTGAAGCCTGGCTTGGAGAATTTTATCCTTAAGAAGATGTAATTCTTAACCAAATTAATTTTCAATCAAGGACAGAATGGATGTGTACATAAGTTTTAGATGCATTAGATTATTTGATGCATCCTGTAATTTTTAATTATTTAACATTGATTATCTCAAGAGAAAGACACTGAAAATGTTGGATTGGGATAAATAAGGCATATATTATTCATGTTTTCATTATATACCTTTGTTATTATTATTAATGAGTATTAACATTTTAAAGAATCCAACACAATATGAAAAAAAAATCTTATTCATAGTGTCCTTTCATCACCACTATACTTATTTTTGATAACAATGTCAATATTTTTTAGAAGAAAAACTTGTCTTTAATTCAAATGCAGAAATCCTCAACACAATCTTTACAAGTAGAAGACTTAAATAATTTTTATACTTTGGGTTATTCTTCTACAGATGAATTGGATCTGTTGCTATTGTAGTGGCCTTCAATAAAGTATTTAGTTTGAAGCTCAAGGAAGATCAAATGCATCAGTAAGTAGAAATTCTGAGAGTAGTTAACAACTGTTCGGGCCTCTCTAGTGGCTCAGTTGATAAAGAATTTGCCTGCAATGCAGAAGACCTGGGTTTGATCCTTGGGTGGAGAAAATCCCCTGCAGAAGGAAATGGAAACCCACTCCAGCACTCTTGCCTGGAGAATTCCATGGACAGAGGAGTCGGGCAGGCTACAGCCCATGGCATCCCAGAGTCGGACATGACTGTGCTAATAACTTTCACTTTCGATAATTGTTCTGGCCTTAATTTTAGCAAAATTTTCAGTTCAGTTCAGTCGCTCAGTCGTGTCAGACTCTGTGACCCCATGAATCGCAGCATGCCAGGCCTCCCTGTCCATCACCAACTTCCAGAGTTCACTCAAACTCACGTCCATCGAGTCAGTGATGCCATCCAGCCATCTCATCCTCTGTCGTCCCCTTCTCCTCCTGCCCCCAATCCCTCCCAGCATCAGAATCTTTTCCAATGAGTCAACCCTTCGTATGAGGTGGCCAAAGTACTGGAATTTCAGCTTTGGCATTATTCCTTCCAAAGAATACCCAAGGCTGATCTCCTTTAGAATGGACTGATTGGATCTCCTTGCAGTCCAAGGGACTCTCAAGAGTCTTCTCCAACACCACAGTTCAAAGCATCAATTCTTTGGCGCTCAGCTTTCTTCACAGTCCAACTCCTACATCCATACATGATTACTGGAAAAACCATAGCCTTGACTAGACGGACCTTTGTGGGCAATGTAATGTCTCTGCTTTTGAATATGCTATCTAGGTTGGTCATAACTTTCTTCCAAGGAGTAAGCGTCTTTTAATTTCATGGCTGCAGTCACCATAGATTAAGGGCACCTCAAATCTAGTCATTAATAACAACAACAGTATTGTATTTCTGAACCACTTTAAACTTTACAGAGTTATTTACTTTTACTGTGTGTATAAAATGATTCTTGAAGTTTCTGTCGTCTATGTCTCCATGATGAAAAAAATGATAATAAGATGTTGGATAATTTGCCAAAAGTCAAAGCTAATGTGTGGCAAGGTTGAGAAGAAACTCAGAGGTATCTGAGTCTAATTTTAGTTTCTTTTACTTATTTCTGTCATATTTCAAAACTGCATAGGTAGCCATTTGTTGAGTTCCTATAACAGTCTCTAATTTACCAGTTTTTCCTTAATACTCTCTCTGACCAGAAAAGGAAAGTTGCTCTTTCTTCTGACAAGGTGGCATGCTGCCATTACAACATCCTTTAATAAATAAACACATCTATTCAATGTCACAACAAATTAGAAAGTACTTATTTCTGTTCAGTGAGCCGGATGAAATCAATAATCACCAGGGAGTTGCCACTATAATTTATTAGAACCATTCAATGGGCCTCAGTAATCAGCTCAGAGAATGGAGCCAAAGTCTGGATTCACTAGGGAGAGAAGGTTAGGATCAAATGTCTCAGCTCAAGTGAAAATAGTATCTAGTAATCATTGCATTACAGCCTTTTACACTTCAAAGAACTGAACTTCCTTCTCAATAATGGAAGAAATGGTTTCAGAATGACCCATTAATTTTGAGAATGCAACATAGCATTTTAAAAATAAAAAGAAGTAATGTATAACCTCAGATATGCAGATGACACCACCCTTATGGCAGAAAGTAAAGAGGAACTAGAAAGCCTCTTGATGAAAGTGAAAGAGAAGAGTGAAAAAGTTGGCTTAAAGCTCAACATTCAGAAAACAAAGATCATGGCATCTGGTCCCATCACTTCATGGGAAATAGATGGGGAAACAGTGGAAACAGTGTCAGACTTTATTTTTTTGGGCTCAAAAATCACTGCAGATGGTGACTGCAGCCATGAAATTAAAAGATGCTTACTCCTTGGAAGGGAAGTTATGACCAACCTAGATAGCATATTCAAAAGCGGACATTACTTTGCTGACTAAGGTCTGTCTAGTCAAGGCTATGGTTTTTCCTGTGGTCATGTATGGATGTGAGAGCTGGACTGTGAAGAAGGTTGAGCGCCAAAGAATTGATGCTTTTGAACTGTGGTGTTGGAGAAGACTCTTGAGAGTCCTTTGGACTGCAAGGAGATCCAACTGGTCCATTCTAAAGGAGATCAGCCCTGGGTGTTCCTTGGAAGGAATGATGCTAAAGCTGAAACTCCAGTACTTTGGCCACCTCATGCGAAGAGTTGACTCATTGGAAAAGACTCTGATTCTGGGAGGGTTGGGGGCAGGAGGAGAAGGGGACGACCGAGGATGAGATGGCTGGATGGCATCACTGCCTCGATGGACGAGAGTCTGAGTGAACTCCGGCAGTTGGTGATGGACAGTGAGGCCTGGTGTGCTGCGATTCATGGGGTCGCAAAGAGTCAGACACAACTGAGCAACTGAACTGAACTGAACTGAATGTAAGCCAAAATAAATCATTACAGTAATTTTTGAGAAGTGTTGTATGACATTCTGGTCTTTTTGGTTCCCCAAGGTCACATCAAAAAAAAAAAAAAAAATACTCACCAGCTCCTCACCTGTGTATTTCATGACTTATTGCAATCAGTTTCCTGCCTCAAAGTCCCCTTTTCTCTTCTACCTCAATCTTGGAGACTGCAAGACACATTCCTTTGTTATCTTGTCCTCTCTATATTAAAATTTATTTTTTCTAGTGATATTATTCAGTTTCCCAGTTTTAAATAACTTTCAAACCTCCAGGAACCCTGGATTTATGTGTCTACCCTAAATTGTTTGCTGAGCTCTTGACTCAGATATTCAATTTGACACAATAAATGGACAACTCCTTTTGGACATCAAAGAAACAATTTTAACTCTTCACATCCAGACCCGAATCCCTCATTTCCTTCCTAAAACCACTCTGTTCAACTCACCTCATTTGAGAGAAATTCAGTTCTTCAGTTGCTCCATCTCTGAAATTTGAAGTCATACTTCATTTCCCACTTTTTCTTAGACCTGATCTCTATCCCAGGAAAATGTATGTGAAAGTGAAGTCACTCAGTCGTGTCCGACTCTTTGCGACCCCATAGACTGTAGCCTACCAGGCTCCTCTGTCCATGGGATTTTCCAGGCAATAGTACTAGACTGGATTGCCATTTCCTTCTCCAGGGGATCTCCCCAACCCAGGGCTCGAACCTGGGTCTCCCTCATTGTAGACAGACGCTTTACTGTCTGAGCCACCAGGGAAGTCCAGGAAAATGTATAATCCTTTGAAAATAAAAATCAGATAAAGTGAGTACTCTGTTTAAAATCTTGCAGTGGTTTACACAAGATAAAAACCAAGGTCCTGAAAATGACCTGCAAAGCCCTGTAGGATTTGGCCCACATTTACCTTCTTCTTCACTTTCCTCCATATCCTGGCCTGTATGAATGCACTGCAACTCCATGGCCTCCTGCAACTCCATGAATGCACCAGGCCTCCTTCTGCCTTAAAGCCTCTTCCCTGGCTGCTCCCTCTGCTTGCTGTGTCCTTTCTCCTCTTATCTAGAGGGCCATCTCCTTCAAATCTTCATTCAACTCCCATATGCTCAGAGACCCTTTTTTAAATCACGGCTCATCATCTAGCAAACTCCACTTTTCTAGTTTCATTTTCCCCCATATTTTATATCATCTTCTCAGTCAATTCAGTTGAGTCATTCAGTCATGTATGACTATTTGCAACCCCATGGACTGCAGCAGGCTTCCCTGTCCATCACCAGCTCCCAGAGCTTGCTCAAATTCTTGTCCATCTAGTTGGTGATGCCATCTAACAATCTCATCCTCTGTTATCCCCTTCTCCTCCCTCCTTTGATCTTTCCCAACATCAAGGTCTTTTCCAGTGAGTCAGTTTTTCACATCAGGTGTCCAGAGTATTGGAGTTTCAGCTTCAACATCAGTCCTTCCAATGAATATTCAGGACTGATTTCCTTTAGGATTGACTGGTTGGATCTCCTTGCAGTCCAAGGGACTCTCAAGAGTCTTCTCCAACACCACAGTTCAAAAGCATCATTTCTTTGGTGTTCAGCTCTCCATATAGCCCAACTCTCACATCCGTACATGAATACTGGAAAAACCATAGCTTTGACTAGATTGACCTTTGTTGACAAAGTAATGTTCTGCTTTTTAATATGCTGTCTAGGTTGGCCATAGCTTTTCTTCCAAGGAGACACTTTTCTTTCAAGCATCTTTTAATTTCATGGCTGCAGTCACCATCTGCAGTGATTTTGGAGCCCAAGAAAATAAAGTCTGTCACTGTTTCCATTGTTTCCCCATCTATTTGCCATGAAGTGATGGGACCAGCTACCATGATCATAGTTTTCTGCATGTTGAGTTTTAAGCTAAATTTTTTACTCTCCTCTCTCACTTTCATCAAGAGGCTCTTTAGTTCTTCTTTGCCTTTTGTCATAAGGGTGGTGTCATCTCTATAGCTAAGGTTATTGATATTTCTCCTGGCAATCTTGATTCCAGCTTGTTCTTCATCCAGCACAGCATTTTGCATGATGTACTCTGTATATAATTTAAATGAGCAGGGTGACAATATACAGCCTTGTTGTACTCCTTTCCTAACTTGGAACCATCGGTTGCTCCATGTCCAGTTATAAGCGTTGGTTCTTGACCTGCATATAGAATTTTCAGGATGCAGATCAGGCGGTCAGTTATTCCCATCTCTTTAAGAATTTTCCACAGTTCTTCATATCATCTTCTAATTTATTATAAAATCTACTTGATTATTGTTATTGTTCAGTCACTAAGACACGTCCAACTTTTGCAACCCCATGGACTGCATCATGCCAGGCTTCCCTGTCCTTCATCATCTCCTGGAGTTTACTCAAATTCATGTCCATTGAGCTGCTGATACATCCAACCATCTCATCCTCTGTTGTCCCCTTCTCTTCCTGCCTTCCATCTTTCTCAGCATCAGGGTTTTTTCTATTGATTCAGCTCTTCATATCAGCTATGATCATATTTGCTATCTATCTTTTTCTGTTAGAATGCAACTTCCAAGAGGAACTGGATTATTACTTTGTTCACAGTTGTGTAGTAGCTACCTAAAGTGTCTGACAGATAACAGACACTCAGCCATGTGGTAAATAAAGACTTAATTTTTTTTTTTAATTTGGCTGAGCCAGGATCTTTAGTTTCAGCATGAAAATTCTTAGTTGTAGCGTGTGGGATCTAGTTCTCTGATTTGGGATCAAACTCAGGCCCCCTGCATTGGTACTGGGGAGTCTTAACCACTGGACCACCTGAGAAGTCACAATAAATACTTTTTCTAAAGAAAGTGGTCTCTTTAAATCATCACAATAAGTGTTTATCTATATGTCCTGTAAAACATGTATGCATATATACATACAAATGAAATATATGTGTATGTTTACACTCTTTATTCTAATAATATAGAAATATATGATTTTGCCACCATCTTGAGTAAAATCAGTCAGTGACCAAAGCATATAGTACTTCACAGAACTAACCAGTCTCACATCATTCATCCGGTTCATTATTCAGTGAGAGTGACAAAGGTTTTTGGTAAATAGAATAATGGCATCACCAATGTTTGCTTTCTAATCTCAAAACCTATGACTATGTTGCCCTATATTGGAAGGGGATATTACAGATATGAAAATGTTAAAGGTCTGTGATGAGGAAAGTATCTAGATGTGATGATAAACTTTCACAGCATCATCTTTCAGGATTTGAAAGAGATCAACTGGAATTCATCACCTCGACTAGTTTTGTTCGTAGTGATGCTTTCTAAGGGCCACTTGACTTCACTTTCCAAAATATCTGGCTCTGGATTAGTGATCACATCATCATGATTATCTGGGTCGTGAAGTTCTTTTCTTACACTTCTTCCATGTATTCTTGCCACCTCTTCTTAATATCTTCTGCTTCTGTTAGGTCCATACCATTTCTGTCCTTTGTCGAGCCCATCTTTGCATGAAATGTTCTCTTGGTATCTCTAATTTTCTTCAAGAGATCTCTAGTCTTTCCCATTCTGTTGTTTTCCTCTATTTCTTTGCATTGATCACTGAAGAAGGCCTTCTTATCTCTTCTTGCTATTCTCTGGAACTCTGCATTAAGATGCTTATATCTTTCCTTTTCTCCTTTGCTTTTCACCTCTCTTCTTTTCACAGCTATTTGTAAGGCCTCCCCAGACAGCCATCTTGCTTTTTTGCGTTTCTTTTCCATGGGGATGGTCTTGATCCCTGTCTCCTGTACAATGTCACGAATCTTATTTCATAGTTCATCAAGCACTCTATCTATCAGATCTAGGCCCTTAAATCTATTTCTCACTTCCACTGTATACACATAAGGGATTTGATTTAGGTCATACCTGAATGGTCTAGCGGTTTTCCCTACTTTCTTCAATTTAAGTCTGAATTTGGCAATTAAGAGTTCATGATCTGAAACACAGTCAGTTCCCGGTCTTGTTTTTGTAGACTGTATAGAGCTTCTCCATCTTTCGCTGCAAAGAATAGAATCAATCTGATTTCGGTATTGACCATCTGGTGATGTCCATGTATAGAGTCTTTTCTTGTGTTGTTGGAAGAGGGTGTTTCCTATGACCAGTGCATTTTCTTGGTAAAACGCTATTAGTCTTTGCCCTGCTTCATTCCACATTCCAAGGCCAAATTTGCCTGTTACTCCCAGTGTTTCTTGACTTCTTACTTTTGCATTCCAGTCCCCTACAATGAAAAGGACATCTTTTTTGGGTGTTAGTTCTAAAAGGTCTTGTAGGTCTTCATAGAACCGTTCAACTTCAGCTTCTTCAGCATTACTGGTTGGGGCATAGACTTGGATTAACATGATATTGAATGGTTTTCCTTGGAGACGAACAGAGATCATTCTGTCGTTTTTGAGATTGAATCCAAGTACTGCATTTCGGACTCTTTTGTTGACCATGATGGCTACTCCATTTCTTCTGAGGGATTCCTGCCCGCAGTAGTAGATATAATGGTCATGTGAGTTAAATTCAACCATTCCAGTTGATGATGCTGTGAAAGTGCTGCACTCAATATGCCAGCAAATTTGGAAAACTCACCAGTGGCCACAGGACTGGAAAAGGTCAGTTTTCATTCCAACCCCAAAGAAAGGAAATGCAAAAGAATGCTCAAACTACCGCACAGTTGCACTCATCTCACATGCTAGTAAAGTAATGCTCAAAATTCTCCAAGCCAGGCTTCACCAATACGTGAACCGTGAACTCCCTGATGTTCAAGCTAGTTTTAGAAAAAGCAGAGGAACCAGAGATCAAATTGCCAACATCTGCTGGATCATGGAAAAAGCAAGAGAGTTCCAGAAAAACATCTATTTCTGCTTTATTGACTATGCCAAAGCCTTTGATTGTGTGGATCACAATAAACTGTGGAAAATTCTGGGAGAGATGGGAATACAGACCACCTGACCTGCCTCTTGAGAAATCTGTACACAGGTCAGGAAGCAACAGTTAGAACTGGACATGGAACAACAGACTGGTTCCAAATAGGAAAAGGAGTACGTCAAGGCTGTGTATTGTCACCCTGCTTATTTAACTTCTATGCAGAGTACATCATGAGAAACGCTGGACTGGAAGAAACACAAGCTGGAATCAAGATTGCTGGGAGAAATATCAATCACCTCAGATATGCAGCTGACACCACCCTTATGGCAGAAAGTGCAGAGGAACTAAAAAGCCTCTTGATGGAAGTGAAAGAGGAGAGTTAAAAAGTTGGCTTAAAGCTCAACATTCATAAAACAAAGATCATGGCATCCGGTCCCATCACTTCATGGGAAATAGATGTGGAAACAGTGTCAGACTTTATTTTTGGGGGGCTCCAAAATCACTGCAGATGGTGACTGCAGCCATGAAAGTAAAAGACGCTTACTCCTTGGAAGAAAAGTTATGACCAACCTAGATAGTATATTCAAAAGCAGAAACATTACTTTGCTGACTAAGGTCCGTCTAGTCAAGGCTATGGTTTTTCCAATAGTCATGTATGGATGTGAGTGTTGAACTATATAGAAGGCTGAGTACTGAAGTATTGATTCTTTTGAACTGTGGTGTTAGAGAAGACTCTTGAGAGTCCCTTGGACTGCAAGGAGATCCAACCAGTCCATTGTGAAGGAGATCAACCCTGGGATTTCTTTGGAAGGAATAATGCTAAAGCTGAAGCTCCAGTACTTTGGCCACCTCATGAAAAGAGCTGACTCATTGGAAAAGACTCTGATGCTGGGAGGGATTGGGGGCAGGAAGGGAAGGGGACAACCGAGGATGAGATGGCTGGACGGCATCACTGACTCGATGGACGTGAGTGTGAGTGAACTCCGGGAGTTGGTGATGGACAGGGAGGCCTGGCGTGCTGCGATTCATCGGATCGCAAAGAGTCGGACACTACTGAGCGACTGAACTGATCATAAACTAAGCCCATGCTCCACAACCTTTGAGCCTATGCTCTAGAGCCCAGGAATTGCAACTGTTGAGCCTATGTGCCACAGCTGCTGAAGAACGTGCACCCTAGAGCCAGTGCTCCACAGTAGGAGAAGCCACCACAATGGGAAGCCTGCACACTATAATGAGAACAGCACCTCTGGCCACAAATAGAGAAAAGTCCTGCACAACAATGAAGACCCACCTTTGCCAAAATAAATAAAACTATTATAAAAAAGAAAGAAAAAATACTTATTTTTTTTAAAAAAGAGTCTTATAGGAGGGAGACAGGAAGGTCAAATTTACAGAAGGGACTGTGACACTGAAAGCAGAGATATTTTCATCGCCCTCTCCAGAAGCTGTGAATGCTGGTGCTGAAAGGAAACTTTGGAAAGGTGATTATATTAAGGATCTTGAGATGATGGGATTATCTGGGGTCCCCAGGTGGGTCCAAGTAATCAAACAGGTTTTTATAACAGGGACTCAGGAGGAGTCAGAGGAGAAGCAGATGTGATGATGGGAACAGAAACCAGAGTGACCCACTTTGAATATGGAGGAAGGGGCCCCAAGGCAAGGATACAGGCAGCCGTCAGAAGATGAAAAAGACAAGGAAAGATATTCATCCCTGAGAGACTCTGGGAGGAACAAGCCAGTGCCTTGACTTTAGCTCTACGAAACTGATTGTAAACATCTGACCTCCAAAACTATAAAAATAAACTTGTGTTGTTTCAAGCCACTTAAATGCACAATTTGTTACAGCAGCATTGGAAAATTAATACAATATGTAGAGAAAGAAAAGCATTTGCCAAATCAAGAACTATGTAATAGGTGCCAGAGAATGTATGTGTTTGTTCTTACACCAAAATCTTTTCTGCTACAGCAGTTGCAATGCAAGTCACCCACTCATAAAGTTTATAATTATCAATGGTTCACTTTTCTTCTACACAGGCCAAACTAGTGAGCCGAGGGGGCATGTGGTAGCATGTGTGCTATAGTCGCTTCAGTTATGTCTGACTGTTCAACCCTATGGGCTGCAGCCTGTGAAGCTCCTCTGTCCATGGGCTTCCTCAGGCAAGAATACTGGAGTGGGTTGCCATGCACTCCTCCAGGGGATCTTCCTGATCCAGGGATTAAACCCATGTCTCCTGCATTGAGTTCTTTACTACCAGCACCACCTGGGAAGCCTTTTTCTTACTATCAGTTCAGTTCAGTTCAGTCACTCAGTCGTGTCTGACTCTTTGCAACCCCATGAATCACAGCACGCCAGGCCTCCCTGTCCATCACCAACTCCCGGAGTTCACTCACACTCACGTCCATCGAGTCAGTGATGCCATCCACCCATCTCATCCTCTGTCATCCCCTTCTCCTCCTGCCCCCAATCCCTCGCAGCATCAGAGTCTTTTCCAATGAGTCAACTCTTTGCATGAGTTGGCCAAAGTACTGGACTTTCAGCTTTAGCATCATTCCTTCCAAAGAAATCCCAGGATTGATCTCCTTCAGAATGGACTGGTTGGATCTACTTGCAGTCCAGGGGACTCTCAAGAGTCTTCTCCAACACCACAGTTCAAAAGCATCATTTTTTCAGTGCTCAGCCTTCTTCACTGTCCAACTCTCACATCCATACATGACCACAGGAAAAACCATAGCCTTGACTAGATGGACCTTAGTCAGCAGAGTAATGTCTCTGCTTTTCTATATGCTATCTAGGTTGCTCATAACTTTTCTTCCAAGGAGTAAGCGTCTTTTAATTTTGTGGCTGCAGTCACCATCTGTAGTGATTTTGGAGGCCAAAAAAATAGTCTGACACTGTTTCTCCACTGATTCCCCATCTATTTCCCATGAAGTGATGGGACCAGATGCCATGATCTTCGTTTTCTGAATGTTGAGCTTTAAGCCAACTTTTTCACTCTCCTCTTTCACTTTCATCAAGAGGCTTTTTAGTTCCTCTTCACTTTCTACCATAAGGGTGGTGTCATCTGCATATCTGAGGTGATTGATATTTCTCCCGGCTATCTTGATCCAGCTTGTGTTTCTTCCATTCCAGCGTTTCTCATGATGTACTCTGCATATGTCTTACTATAAAAGCCCTTAGTGCAAAGGTTAGGGAATCAAATGGGAAGATTTCACCAGTTATCCACTATGTCCCTTTCAATTTTACATCTGGAACTGAGGAAATAACCACAGAATGTGTTCAGAGACCTACTGAGTACAATAGGCTTAACTAGATCCCAAACTCCGTTGGTCACCTGACCATCAGCCTCTACT
This sequence comes from Redunca redunca, assembly GCA_006410935.1. Taxonomy (NCBI): domain Eukaryota; kingdom Metazoa; phylum Chordata; class Mammalia; order Artiodactyla; family Bovidae; genus Redunca; species Redunca redunca. The sequence continues at coordinate 131,807 of SJYQ01002428.1, forward strand.
CTAACTATTAGTCACTATTCTAACAGTAAATTTGGGTGTCTAGGACTTAATTTAATTTCTTATCCAGCATTTTGCAATCTAAAATGTCATATTATGCTCCCTTCCTTAATTCACCGTTATACTAGAAAATGGCTACAGTTCTCTTTAAAGAAGGTAGGGAGGAAAATTAACAGTATAAATCTTTGACAGTGTACCAGAATTCTTCCTCAAGAGGACCTAGGGTTACATTTCATTCAGGGAGCTCTAAGTCTATATATTGGTTCAGATTTGGGAATTAAATGAATGAGGGGCCATTGTTCTTTGACTGGTTACTCCAGTCACTCTGTTCACTAGACCTAGAGCTTTTCCATTTATAAAAATCAGTTAAGACTGTAAGTTCTACTCATCTACTTCATTCCTCTAGGGACACCAAAGACCAACCAGCCAACACCATATCTCTGCAGGTCAGAACATTCAGATGACTACTTTGGCTTTCCTGTTCATTGCAGTAACTATGAGCATCTTGTCTTTGGCTATTAAGTGCTGCCACTTGACCCTGTACCCTGGGATTCTATCATCCTCAATGAATTTAGGGAATCCCAGTTCCCTGGTAGCAGTTCTGTCTATAATGTCTGACCCCAGAGACAACAGAGCTCCAGTGACAACAGAGCTTTTCAGTGATGCTGAGGCTCTTTTCACAGCTGAATTCTTACAGGTATGGTGAAGAACACATCCTCTGGATTTCCATGAAGGCAGGTTGGCAAGTCTTGTGTAATAGATGCCCTCTGGCAGTTTAACCTCCCTAAGCCTTCTGACACCTCGATCAATAGTACACCAAAGAAGTTCTGGCATATTGGTTTTATTGGTGTAAGACATCTTTGTGGTTGTATCTGTCTTTAGTGAGTGTAAGGCATATTTGGATCCTTATTTCAGTCAACCAACCAAGAAAACTATTAGAGTCATTATTAACCTTCTCAAGTTAAAACATTGATTCTGAAGCACAGCTTCATATTTCTTCAGCCTATACCCTCTTCTCTTAAGCTTCATTGTTGTTTGTCAGTTGCTAAATCATGTCCAGCTCTTTGTGACAACATGGACTGCAGCACATCAGGATTCCCTATCCTTCACTATTTCCTGTAGTTTACTCAAACTCATCTCCACATAGTTGATGTTGCTGTTTAACTATCTCGTCCCCTATTGTACCCTGATTCTCCTGCCCTCAATCTTTTGCAGTACCAGGGTCTTTTCTAATGACTCAGATCTTTGCATCAGGTGGTCAAAGTATTGGAGTTTCAGCTTCAGCATCAGTTCCTCCAGAGAATATTCAGGGTTGATTTCCTTTAGGATTGACTGGTTTGATCTTCTTGCTCTTCAAAGGACACTCAAATGTCTTCTCCAGCACCACAATTCAAATGCGTCTGTTCTTCAGGGCTCAGCCTTCTTTATGGTCCAACTCTCACATCTGTACAGACATAAATGCAAGTGTGCTAAGTCGCTACAGTTGTGTCCAACTCTTTGTGACCCTATGGACTGTAGTCCATGAGGCTCTTCTGTCTATGAGATTCTCCAGGCAAGAATGCTGGAGTGGGTTGCCATGCTCTCCTCCACGTGATATTCCAGACACAGGGATTGAATGTGTATCTCCTGTGATTCTTGCATTGCAGGCGGATTCTTCCCAGGTGCATTACAGCCATCAGGGAAGTCCCATCATTCCTGACTACTGGAAAAACCATAGCTTTGACTCTGCAGACCTTTGTCAGCAAAGTGATGTCTCTGATTTTTAATATGCTGTTTAGGTTTGTAATACCTTTTAATCCAAGGAGCAAGCATCTTTTAATTTTGTTGTTGCAGTTACCATCTGCAGTAATTTTGGAGCCCAAGAAAATGAAATCTGTCACTGTTTCAAAATTTCCCCCATCTATTTGCCATGAAATCATGGGGATGGATACCATGATGTTTGTTTTTTGAATGTTGTGTTTTAAGCCAGTTTTTAAGCTCCCCTCTTTCACCCTCATCAAGAGGTTCTTTAGTTCTTCTTTACTTTCTACCATTAAAGTGGTATCATCTTCATATCTGAAGTTGTTGATATTTCTTCTAGCAATCTTGATTCTAGCTTATGAGTCATCCAGCCCAGCATTTCGCATGATGTACTCTGCATGTAAGTTAAATAAGTTGGGTGAGTATATGTAGCCTTGTCATATTCCTTTCCCAATTTTGAACTAGTCTATTGTTAAATGTCTGGTTCTAATTTTTGTTTCTTGTCCTGACTACAGGTTTCTCAGGAGGCAGGTAAGGCGGTCTGGTATTTTCATCTTTTTAAAAATTTTCCACAGTTTGTTGTGATCTATGTAGTCAAAGGTTTTAGTATAGTCAACAAAATTAGATCATTTTTGGAATCCCTTTGCTTTCTCTATGATCCATCAGATGTTGGCTATTTGATCTCTGCTTCCTCAGCCTTTTGTAAATCTGGCTCGTACATCTGGAAGTTCTCAGTTCATATACTGTTGAAGCTTAGCTTGAAAGATTCTGAGCATTATCTTGCTAGCATGAGAGATGATTGCAGTTGACTGAGCATTATTTGGCATTGCCTTTCTTCGGGATTAGAAGGAAAACTGAACTTTTCACACATATTCCCAAGGCTTCAGTTGATAAATATTGGTAAAATTGCACAATTATTTTAGTATGCCTCATTCTTCCTTGTGGGCCACACTTTGTAACTCAGATCCTTTGGGGTCTGAAAGGACTTGAATCTGGGTATGAATCTGGACATGAGTATAGGTGATAGGGAAAGGCCCTGCAGAGGAATCATTACTGTTTTACAAGGCATCTACCTCACTGGAACAATTTATACTGAAGAGTTTTTTCAGGAAAGAGAGGCTAGTTTTCTCAGGCCAAGCTGATTCTACTGAAGACACAACATAATTTAGGTATTCAGGGTTTTCAACCCATATGCCCTCATGCCAAATTTTGCTATTGCATTCCTTCTGAACTCTTGTTCCAGCTTTATTGAAAGTGATCATGAGACATCAAGAATTCAACTTATATTATTATTCAGTCATCTATAGGGTTAGATATTGAGTGTGGTTTTCAAAAATCTTGGTTCTGCAGATATGAAAGATATAGGCTTCCTTCAAGGGAATCAGAGAAGCTTTTAATTTCCTTGAACTGAGAATTTAAAGTGTTATCTTACTGTACTATTTTCTAAATTATTCAGTGTGGTAAAGAGCAAAACAACTAACTCCGTTTTACTCTTTTTATTGTCACTTAAATATTTATAGCAGTAAATAATGTGTTATTCAGTGCCTTACTTTTTATAGACAATTGATTATAGGTATCTATAGGTGATAATCTGAGTGAACACTTGCCATACATGCCATAAATTACCCAGGGCCTACTTCACCACTAGAAACTTAAACATTAATGCCTTTAAAGCAAATACAATCAGAGAGCCGGTTTCAAGAAACTCATTGGAGGAACTGATGCTGAAGCTGAAGCTCCATTATTTCGATCTGATGTGAACCGCCAACTCATTGGAAAAGTCCCTGATACTGGGAAATACTGAGGGCAAAAGGAAAAGAGAGTGTCAGAGAATGAGATGTTTTGCATCATCTATTCAATGATCATGAACTTGGGCAAACTCCAGGAGATGGTGAGGGGCAGGGAGGCCTGGTGTGCTGCAGTCAATGGAGTCGCAAAGACTTGGAGAAGTTTAGGCAACTATACATACATCTGTATAGTCCTGCATTGACAGACATTTTCTTTATATACATCTCAAAAAATTGATTTAAAATATTACAATAATAAAATGTAAAATACTATATGTAAAAACATAACTATTTTAATGTTATGTAAAAACATTTTCATGACTGGTAATTGAATAGATGGAAATGTATCTTGTTAAAATTTTTAGTGTTTATTTGAAAATTGAAGCTCATAGTGGATATGCAGCAAAATAGCAAAAATAAAATTTGTTTTGAATTAAAACACCTATATTAAAAACTTTGTTTCATTCTGTCAACTAAATTACATGCATTCCTTCAGATAATTTTGTATTCATATGTCAATATGTCCACTTGAAGAAATTTTGTCGCACAGATAACGACAAGTTCAAATTCAGCCTTGCCTTTTCTCAAATTCTCACATTTCAGTTTTCAAAAATGGTCTGAATTAATGAGTCATTTTTATGATAAAACTCTGAAAGAAACATTAAAATGATGAATGTGTCACAAACTTAGGAGAGAATGGGTGTCATAAAAAGAACTTCATACTTCTAATAATAAATAATTCTCTCAACTGCTGAATTTTCAGTTCAATACCTTCTCAGGAAGATGTCAGAATGAAGCATTAAAGGTTTCTCTACTCCATCAGAATGGGAATAGAATGGCAATATTAAGGAGAAAGGAACTGGAAGAATCAATAAAGCTCCACAGGATGACTCCACAGAGAGCAGAATGGAATTAGTAGTATGAGCACTTAGGACCGACCAGATGTTTTTAACTTATTTTTCATTTAGTTCTCACAATAAAACTAGGTATTTTTTAACATGAGGCTAAAGGAGATATGGTTTAAAAAGCTTAAATGACTTTAAAAATAAGAATTACAATGTGCTATACCAAGATTAAAACGAAGATCTGTCAGAATAACCTGCCAGGAGTGTGGTCCATGGAACAGCTGCATTAGTATTACCCAGGACTTTGTTGTAAAAGTCTACCTTGGCCCCATCTCAGACGTACTGAGTCAATCGGTATGGGTGGCACACAGAAATTGGGTTAAACAGACTTTCTGGGTGATTCAAATGTATTCAACAGTGTTAGAAAGTACTTCCCTATACCACACAGGGACCTGGAACTGGGCTAAACTTATCATATTTACACTATGTCCTTGTACAAACCACTGAACTCTATATATAATTTCATCATCTTTGTAAAGGTGAAAAAAAAAAAAAGCCTTTCTTATATGCCTTTCTTATAGAACTTTTACAAGAGAACAGTGTATCCTATAAAGCATTATAAAATATAAATATTGGAATGCATTTGTATCATCAAGCATAATTTAGTATAGTTATTTTTATGTCACCCTTACAATTTTTTGTAAGTTAAAATTCTTTAAGAAAGAAGCCAAAATACCATCTCCCAGTCTTATCACTTCATCTTTTGTCAAGAGTTCTTAGCAATTGCCCTTGACCACAAAAGTAACTGATGGCCTTGTAAACATGATTATCTCATTTGAGAATCTACTTTCCCAACTTTAGAAATAATTAGCTTACTTAAATTATTAAATTCAAAATTGGAGTGGAACTGTTATTTATCTTTAGGAGAATAAGGATTTTTGGATCTTAAAACCTGCTTCATACTATGTCCATTACTTGCAAGATTCAGTATCACTGTCAAGTTTCTACATACCATGGACAATGCCCTTAGATCAGAAAAGGGTTATATTCACTAGATTTTCAAGCATATCCCTGGGTGTTCTAGTTACTATCTAGGAGTAAATAAGGAACAAAATGTGCTTTTAGACTTTCTCCTGAGGATGAAAATTTCCAAATTAGAGGTACCCCTATCATAAAGGAGATTCTCCTTGAAGATGGAAGAGGCACCCCTATCTTTGATTAAGATGCTTTCAAACTTACATTTCTTTGTTCGACTTGTTTCCATGAATTTTACAAGGTGAAAATAGGTGAAGTAAAATATTTTTATTGCTGCACTTGCCTTGAAATCCTTGAAATAAGATGTAACAACATGAAAATAGGGATGAAAACGTATCTAGGATATATAGATAAAATTCTGGAAATGCACTAAAACTGTGTAATCTGGCTGACAGAGCAGAAATATGAGACAAAGAGATGAAAAATTACTCAACAGATAAGTTGGGGTCTTGACTTTTAAAAACTGAGTGTGATAAAGTTGGCTGGATATTACATTTAGGTGACCCCTCCTACTCCCCAACTCCATTGAAGGAGAGATTAATCCCTCAAAGAGAACACTGCTAACACTTCAAAAATCCAATCTATGAACAATGTTCAAGTGTCTGAGAATACACATTTATAATCTTAACCTCCTAGTCACTCAAAACTTGGAGGAAATGTCATTCATTTTCAAATATCAGAGGATGTTATACCCTGAGGAGAAAATTAACATCCAAATGAAAAAAAAAATGTGAAAAATTGAAGAAAGAACAGTAAAAGATATAGGCATTTTTGTTCCTTAACAATAATATTTAGCTGACTGGTACTTGGGCAAATATTTTGGGTTCAATAATTTGGTTGGAAGAATTAAAATGACCTTTTCATGTTATTTATTAAGTACTTAAGAATATGGAGAGGTCTACTTCAAAGTAGACAAAAGTTGCAGGAGAAAAAGTCTCAAAAGAAAAATTATAATAAATATGTTTTGTGTGTAAAGTTTGAGTCTCACATACTAAAGTTCATATTCTCAAAAATAAAATTAAAATGACTAAACTTCATATCCATTTAAAAACTATTATTAATGTCACTAAGTTTTCCTTATTTCATCTGTAAAGTGATAGCAGTTATCATAACTGCTGTGAAGATTAACAAAAAAATCATAAAAGCTGTAGCAGAGTTCATGGCACAGAACAGATACTTGTTAAATGTTAATTATACTACTACTGGTATGAACTTTCCTCTTAGCACTGCTTTTATAGTGTCCCACAGGTTTTGGGTTGTTGTATTTTCATTTTCATTCATTTCTATGCATAATTTGATTTCTTTTTTGATTTCTTCTGTGATTTGTCAGTTATTCAGAAGTGTGTTGTTCAGCCTCCATATGTTGGAATTTTTAATAGTTTTTCTCCTGTAATTGAGGTCTAATCTTAATGCATTATGGTCAGAAAAAATGTTTGGAATGATTTCGATTTTTTTGAATTTATCGAGGTTGGATTTATGGCCCAGGATGTGATCTATACTACTACTGGGATTTCAAAGACCTTTTAAGTATTGTTGCTGTTGTTCAGTCATGCAGTTGGGTCCCAGTCTTTGCAACCCACCAAGCTCCTGTGTCCTTGGGATTTCCCAGGCAAGAATAGTGAAGTAGGTTGCCATTTCCCTTCTTCAAGGGATCTTCCTCACCCAGGGTTAACACCCATGTCTCCTGCATTGCAGGTGAAGTCTTTACCACTCAGCCACCAGGGAAGACTCTTTCAACTATTACCAACATTAACATCAATAATAATGATTTGTTGTTTTTAAATTTGTATTGGTACTCAGTTTTTATATATCCTATTAATATGACATTCTGTTTGCTTGATTACTTGACCATAAGAACTTAAATATGACAGATGTTTAAAAATTATTTACTCTTGTTTCTCTTTAAATTTGCTACAATAATCTATACCACAAAGATTTCTCAAGATATGCATCAAATAAACTTTAGGGGAAAATGCCATTTTCTTTGATTAAAAAAGTAACAAAACACATAGTGAAATTATTTGGCAAAATTATTTTCTGAAACCTGTGTTGGCATATAGATAGAAAAAGTCAATAACAAAGGAAAAACTTTTATCTGTGTTATGAATGGTTTATTTTAGTAAAAGAAGTTTAAAAATTTTGTTGTTGATATTGTAACATAAGGCACAAAGTGTTGTTAGTTATTAATTTTGTTACTTTCCTGTATGGTTTAATGAGCATCCATTCTATGTAAGGTGCTTAGACACATGTGTTGTATACATTTTGAAGGTCTGGTGAGAGGAATTGTGGTATACATTAAAAGAATAAAACTATGCTTTAAAAAATATCCTTAAGTTAATAACTGGATATACCGCAAACAAAAAAAAGAAAAAAAAAAGGAAGAATTAATGAAAGGGTGGAAAAAAGAACAATGGTTACTTGCCAGCGGTTGACATCAGAAACTAAAAATCCAAAATGAATTTCCTCTCTTATAATTGGTTTGGCATTTCTCCAATATTTGCCTCAGTTCAAGGTTCTACATGGCATAGTTTCCCACTCTCATAGCTGAGAATGGCCACCCCGCTGTTCCTGAATTCACAATTTCTAATTCCAGCTCATACAGAAAGACTCAACAGTGTCCTTGAATCCCAATCTTGAATTCTCAGGGACAGAATATGATTGGCCCACTGTGAGGCAGCAGTTTATCCCTTCTGATTAATTGTGGCTAAAATGACAGCATCCATAGAACAGTAATAGCTTTCAATCCCTGGAAGTCAGGCAGGAAAGTCTTAGGACTAAGAGGACATGTGAAATGGAAAAATCCCCTCCAGTGTATTGATAGTATATAGTATTATTCTCAAGGCTGAATACTCAGTGGTTTGGCTTATACTGGATACCTTTCAGAAATTCATGTTCATACCAAACAACTTCCATTGTAAGATTCTCTCCAAAATGTGCCCTATGGCCACACTGCAGATAGTGACTTCATTTTTCTCCATAGTCCAATAACTGTTTGGGAATCTTTTGCCATGCTTCCAGAAATATATTGAGGAAAGGCAAATTGAACAACAAAGCTATATTTTCTCATTGCTATTTCTGCACTGTCATTTGTTAAGCATGGTTTATAAATCCTGATTAACAATGCTATTTATCTTTCACAGGCAAGATTCCAGTTATACTTGCAGCATACAAAAAGCCCCAATGATTTGGTTAGCCTACAAAAGTCAATTCAATAAGAAATATGAGTAGTCAGGTCAGTTGCATGCTGTTATATATAAAGAGTAATAGAAGCAACAACAGCCACAGAAATCAGCTCATTTGTTGCCTGAACATTTTTCTTAAACAATAAGTTGAAATGATGTACAGACAATTACAGAGTTAAATTTGCGGCATATCTTAGTTAAAATTCTGAGGTGTTCATCACGTGACTGCCCTTTAGCTTTCATAATTCTCTGTGTATTTTTTAAAGCCCTTCCACTTTTATGTCTTCATTGTACCTTACCACTCATAAGAGGAAGTTGAATTATATTAGGTGATCTGATGGCTTGAATATTAGTATGTCCCCTCAAGTAACTAAAATTGTGAGTTACATGAACTTGCCCCTCTCTTAAATGGAAAATATGAGTAATTGAGCAAGATAGACTCAGATCTACTTCAAGATATTAAACTGAGAAATTTTATGAAAAATAATACTTATGATTTTACACTAAATTTTAAGTGCAGAAAAGAATAACATCAAGATTTCTCCAGGAACCAGGGGAGTGTTTTTTGCTTCTATGAATAGTAATGACTGCATAAAAGCTGCATATGTATCTAAAGCTAGAGGTAGCTGGCAAGACTTAAACAGGAAAATCCCCTTGGAATATTTGCCTTTCCAAAGAAGCTAGGGAAGAAGATGATTAACCCAAAGCATTAAGTACTGTAAGTGAATGATATGTGATGGTGACCAGCCTATAGAAGATTTGGACCTATGGGCTGCACCAGCTCATACGAAAAACTGGCACATAATGTGACAAATGTTTACAAAGTAAAATTCCTCACTTATAAAAGTTATTTCTATATATTTTAAAAAGCAATCTTAATGTATTATGGCTTATTATTATTCCTCAGTTGTATCTAAGTTTGAGTTGTTTTTTTTTAAGATAAAATGTTGCTCATCTTGCCTAATCAATCCAAAATCCATCTTTTGGGATGATTATGTTGAAGCCTAAAGTCAGACAGATAATTATGGTAGTTACTTTTGCCCCTCTGCTTCTGAGACTCCAGAATTAAGAACTATTTTCTGATTTTTCGATTTAGAAGCTGTGACAATTATCAGTATATTTCCTCTCAGTTCTAAGTGGAGACTTTTTTGAGATTTTTTTGCAAAGATGATACTAGGACTGAATTCTGTAAACATATCTCTTTGGCTAGCTAGAGCAACGTTAGGTCTTTTCATGGAGAATAGAGGAGGGTCATTGTGGCGTCCATGTCTGTGCATGTTCAGTCCTGTATGAGTCTTTTGCAACACCATAGACTGTAGCCCACCAGGCTCTTCTGTCCATGGAATTTCCCAGGCAAGAATACTGGAGTGGGTTGCCATTTCCTTCTCCAGGGATTCTTCTCGATCCAGGGATGGAAGTTGAGTCTTCTGCACGGCAGGCAAATTCTTTACTGCTGAGCCACCAGGGAAGCTGGGTCATTGTGAGACTATAGCAAAAGTAAGATGCCTTTATTCCTGGCTATGACATGTTATAGTTTTGTGGATGTGCTTGCTAGCAATTGTGCCTGTTGGAGATCCAGTGGTGCTTATCTCTGTGGGCTTGCAGACCAGCCCCAGATCATATGGACCCTTTAGCAAGTTTCTTGGCACCAGGGGATTACTATTACAAACCAGCTTTGGCTTGCCCATACTTACTTTTCAGTTTCTCCTGATCATTCACCCTTTCAGCCCTCATCTATTCCTTTTGTTAAGTTTCTCTGCCTCGGCTAGAGTGTACGTTTCTGTGGCAGTCACACATTCTCCCACTAGTCCAGAATCTCAGGACTGATGGAAGTGGACCAGAAGATGTCTCCATGAATTTTTAGTCTCTTCCTTGCTCACTTTTTATCAGTCCTAGATGTAGTAGTTCCCCCTGCATTGACTTTTTCCATATTCCTACAGTCTCAATTTACAACCCTTTTATAGCAGCTAACCTTTTTACTAGTTGATAATGATTTGCATTAAATGGTACCTGTTCAAATTATTGATGTGGTTTTTACTTGGTGACTGATGGAAATGCATATTTGTATTTCGTCACACTGAAAAGTTTAAATTGTATTGGTGGTGAGCCTTTTATAAAAAAAAAATCACTAGATTTAAAAGAAACAGAATTAAAAATACCGAATCAAAGAGATAGGTTTATTTATTTTAATATTTAGGTTTGAGACTTCAGATGAAACTGTAGGAAGGAATAGACAACATTTGCTAGTAAGAGGTAAATACATCCAGTTAACTATTGTACTCTTACTTGACTCAGTACAGAAACATCTTGTCCCTATGTGTTTCAAACACATAAGAAGCTTTGGGTATGTTTTTGTGGCTTTGATGGTCTTCCAATGATATTTACTTCCATCATCTCTACTCATTTATGAAAAATTAGAGAACAGTAACTGCAGCAGCTTAAAATAACTAATGTAATACTGTTTCCAGGTAGACAAAATTCTCTCAGGAAAGCAGCCCATATCCTATTAGACACTCCTAAATCTTTTCTATTTGGAGTTTTAGTTATATGACTCCCCATATCATCACCATATTATACAATTACCTTAGGCAACTTTAAAGCACTGATATTTTCATGTGAAGAGCACTTCAAGCCCAAAAGCACTGGAAAAGATGCTTTTGACATGTCTGGTAAAATCTACCTTCCTTCCCCAAAGCAGAAGATGCTGAAATTGAGACTTTCCTGGCAATCCAGTGGTTAAGATTCCACACTTCCAATGCAAAGAGCATATGTTTGATCCCTGGTTGGGGAACTAGAATTCCACATGCCAAGAGGTACAGCCAAAAAAATATTTTTTTAAAAAAAGGAAGAAAATGTATTATCCAAAAGACACTGAAATCACCTCAAAGAAATCAGTGGAAACCTAAAGACAGTGGAAGAGAAGATTCCTTAGGATTTATCTCCTCTCAGTCTCATCCCATGCCCTATTAGTTCACTGTGGGAGATGGTGATGGACAGGGAGGCCTGGCATGCTGCGATTCATGGGGTCGCAAAGAGTCAGACACGACTGAGCGACTGAACTGAACTGAACTGAGTGTTCACTAACTCACACTGTCTCACTATTTTCACCACCTTCATTGCTGCTGAAATAGGAAAATCTGAAAATTTCCACCACAGCTGTCTTTCTCTTTCATGCCCCAAACACCTCAAGGTCAGAAAGTAGAGATGGCATCCTCACTGTTCTCTGATGCTTCTGCTAGGTGGTCGCTCTTCCACTGAATAGGTCTTCCAGCTTCTGTGAATTAATCATATCTGACTATACAACTCTTCTTTCATTGCAACAGACTTCAATTTTCCCTATCAATTAGTCATTAATCATCAATCATCAATCAATGAAGGCTTTAAATCTATCCTTTCCAACCTAAGCCTTGTCATTATTTTAACATATCAAAGTCCATGAAAACACATTTTCCAAAGAATACTAACAGATCAGTCTTTCTCCTTATAACAAATGACCTTATCCTCCAATCCTTCTCAGTGACCTGATCTTATATTCTCCACATGGCCTGAAACTATTTCATTTCCTAAAAGGTTAACCTAGGCATGTCATTCTCTGGCCACAATCTCTTCCCTCTCCAGTTTTCTGTTCTTAGTCATAATGCAGACTAACAGTATATGATGTAAAATCAGTGCCATCGCCCTTTTATTTTCTCCATGTCCAGCTTTGAAAGTGTTAATCACTCTGTTGTGTCTGACTCTTTGTGACTCCATAGGCTGTAGCCCACCAGGCTCTTCTGCCCATGGAATTCTGCAGACAAGAATACTGGAATGGGTAGCCATTCCCTTCTTAGATCTTTCTGATCCAGGGATCAAACGAGGGTCTCCTGCATTGCATGTGGATTCTTTACAATCTGAGCCACCAGGGAAGCCCATATCCAGCTTTAATTACAAGCAAAAACAAACAAACAAAAACTCCTCATTTCAATCACTGTCTTGAAAATGTCCAGATCCCTGCACCACTGCTTTCACATTGCCACCTCATGGCAAATTTACATCCACAGTAAACGCAGTCTAAAGCTTTGTCCTTGACTACAACCAAGTAGCTGGATGTTTCTGGAAAAAAAATCACATATTTGAGAAGCTTATAATAATTTGTGACTTTTAGCCTCATAAGGGACTTCAGTATTTCCCAGAGATACCACATGTTTCTCGAGTAAGTTAGCTCTTCTTAAACCTCTGACCTCCTTATTATTCTTTCTGCAAAGAATATTACTTTTCCTCTGCTGCACTAACAAAAATAGAAGTTTCTATCAGATGCAAACTCTGTCAACATTCTCTAATAAACAGAATGGCAGATACTATAAACATTCTGCTCATACCTTGATGCTATAATGTGGGGGAAAAGAAATGTCTTTTACTTAAGGTTTAGCTATTCATTTAAGCTTTAGTGCCACATCTTTCAGAATTCTTAGGACTCTTTTGCTATAGATTTTCTTTTCTACCTCTCAGAGACATTTCAGTCCACTAAATTCTTCCCATTAGAATTCAAATATGTTTTTGTCAGTAGTTGTCATAATATGACTCTACACTACAGTTATGTGAAGTTCTTTTACAAATGCCAAGAGATTCTGGTTAATTGACCATTAGCAGGTCCTGTACATCTTTTTAAAAATACTCTTTGGATCATTTTAATGTACAGGATTGAAAAGCACTGTTATAATCTCTCATATAATCAAAGTTGTACTGGGAAGAATATCCCAGTATATCTATCTGTTCCAGACGTTGCTTTTCTTCCCTTCAATGGAAAATATCTCAAAGAATAATTTACACTACTTGTCTAAATGGCCTTCTTCTCTGTTGAACTATCAACACTCTTTACAAAATCTTGCCAACCAAAAAAATGGGTACCATACAATTAAATCTAATATGTACGTTCAGTCCTTATTTTACTTAACTTCACATCATTTGACATATGACTATTTGATATTCTTACAACACTTTCTTCTCTCAATTTTCTCTTCTAATTCCATCTACCATTCTGAAAATAGCCTTTGAAACTCTTTTGTCATTGTTTCTTTTGTATAAAATCATTAAATATTGTAATTCTGAGATTCCTCTGGGATATAAGGTATTAATTTTAGATCAGTAAAATTTCTGTCTAATGATCTCAAAATGTGGACTAAAGCATATATCAATCAAGACAGGTTAGATCTGACTGAAAGGTAAAAAATATCCATGACTTAAAGTAGAAAATGTTTATATTTCATTCATAGTTCATAATCTGCATCAGGGACTGTCAAGGAAGAATATCTGCTAATAGTACTCACTCATGAAATACAACTGGCAGATGAGCTATCATCATAAATGTTGCCTGTTACGGTGCAAAAAAAAAAGTCCCAGCCCAAAAGTGACAAGTATCACTTCTATCTTCAATTCAATGGCTAGAACTAAAGTCATATGCTCCTGCTAATCACAAAAGGTCCACAAAAAGCAATTCCACCATGGGCCAGAAATCACAGAACTGCATAACAGTGAACAACACTACTGACTGCCGCCTGAGTAAAAAGACCTTTTTCACCCTTATGGAGCTGCCAGACAAGACCATTTGGGAGAGAGCTCCAGTGCTTTATGTGTGATATGTAACAAGCATTCAAGAGATCTGTGTGCACACCAAAATTAACATCCACTTTTCTGAGGGTTCCATAAACAAACTTCAAGGAGGCTTAACAAACATGTAAAAAATCTGGTTAGTAAATGTACATAAGCAAGGTTATAATTATAATATATTATCCAAGAAACACACTTTTAACAGTGAAAGGCCCCTTCATAATCTAAATAAGGTCCCTGTTCATCTTCATTGCAGATGTAGAATTTTTCATACCATTATATAGATGGAATGACTAATGACCACCTTCAAAAATAAAGGGACATTTTCCTTATAAATTCTACATTGCAGACTCCAATTTGGAATTATTTTTATCCTACTTATATCTTTAATTACCTTATGTTTCTAACTTGAATTTTGAAAATGTAAATTTCTAAAAGTTAGAAAATAAACTCTTCAGATTTTTCCTAGCAACTGTAACTATCCTGATGATATGAAGACTTTACTAGAACTTCAATGTAACCCTGATTTTTCTTTTCATGTGATGCATTTATGTGGTACATTAACATAGTCGAAGTGTAATTCCCACTGATTCTAGATTATAAGAGAATGAAGGTTTATGCTTTCAGAGGATGATCTCAATTTTTATAATCTTCATTTCTGCTACAGCATGCTAGTACCAGTTCTTCTAATTCATGCTAGTACCTGTTCTTTCAGTAGCTGTCCTTCACTTTATCTTAGTCATAATGATTCTTACTCTACCTTTGTGTCATGTGAGTTCTTGATAAAAAAATAAGTTGTAAGAAAAAAATAAAATAGAAAGCATTCTCTTGACAAAGGATAAATATACATATATAAAGAGAATATATTTCAAATGTATGGAAAGAACTCTTCAGTTCAGTTCAGTTCAGTCACTCAGTCATGTCCGACTCTTTGTAACCCCATGAATCGTAGCACGCCAGGACTCCCTGTCCATCACCAACTCCAGGAGTTCACTCAAACTCACATCCATTGAGCTGGTGATGCCATCCAGCCATCTCATCCTGGGTCGTTCCCTTCTCCTCCTGTCGCCAATCCCTCCGAGCATCAGAGTCTTTTCCAGTGAGTCAACTCTTCGCATGAGGTGGCCAAAGTACTGGAGTTTCAGCTTTAGCATCATTCCTTCCAAGAACACCCAGGGCTGATCTCCTTTAGAATGGACTGTTTGGATCTCCTTGCAGCCCAAGGGACTCTCAAGAGTCTTCTCCAACACCACAGTGCAAAAGCATCAATTCTTCGGTGCTCAGCTTTCTTCACAGTCCAACTCTCACATCCATACATGACCACTGGAAAAACCATAGCCTTGACTAGACAGACCTTTATTGGCAAAGCAATGTCTCTGCTCTTTAGTATACTGTCTAGGTTGGTCATAACTTTTCTTCCAAGGAGTAAGTGTCTTTTAATTTCATGGCTGCAGTCACCATCTGCAGTGATTTTGGAGCCCAAAAAAATAAAGTCTGACACTGTCTCCACTGTTTTTCTATTTCCCATGAAGTGATGGGACCAGATGCCATGATCTTCGTTTTCTGAATGTTGAGCTTTAAGCCAACCTTTTCACTCTCCTCTCATTTTCATCAAGAGGCTTTTTAGTTGCTCTTCACTTTCTGCCATAAGGGTGGTATCATCTGCATATCTGAAGTTACTGATATTTCTCCCGGCAATCTTGATTCCAGCTTGTGCTTCTTCCAGCCCAGAATTTCTCATGATGTACTCTGCATATAAGTTAAATAAGCAGCGTGACAGTATACAGCCTTGAGGTACTCCTTTTTCTATTTGGAGCCAGTCTGTTGTTCCATGTCCAGTTCTAACTGTTGCTTAAAACTCAATAATAAGAAACAACCAATCGAATCAGAAATACAAGCCAAAAGCCTGAATAGATACCTTGCCAAAGATTTACAAATAGCAAATAAGCATACGAAAAAATGTGCCACATCATATGTCTTTGGAGAAATAAACATTAAAACAACACTACAATTTAAAACACACATTTAAAACATTGATGGAATAGCCAAAATATGGAACATTGACAACATTACATGCTGATGAGAATGTGAAGCAATAGGAACTCACATCCATTGCAAAAACTTTGGATGACAGTTTGATGGTTTCTTACAAAATGAATCATGCACTTACCACAAAATCCTGCAGTCAAGTTTCTTGATATTTACCTAAAATAACTAAAAACTTATATCAATACAAACACCTGCACATGGATGTTTATAGCAGCTTTATTTGTAACTGCCCCAAACTTGGAAGCAAACAACATGTCCTTTAGTAGGCTAATGGCAAAATAAGCTATGGTACATCTATGCTATGAAATACTGTTTAGTGGGAAAAAAAGAGCTATGAAGTCATGAAAAAATAAGAAGGAATTGTAAATGAATATTACATGTGAAAAGAGTCAATTGGAAAATGTTACATAACAATTCATTCCAGATTATATGACATTTTGCAAAAGGTAAAGCTATGGAGACAATAGAAAGATCAGTGGTTGCCAGGCTTAGGGGCATGGGTAGGATGAATAACTCGAGCACAAAGGATTTTAGACCTGTGTGGTGCTATAATGATGGATACTTGCCATTATACATTTGTCCAAACCCACAGAATGTATAATAGCAAGAGTAGAATTGTAACGTAAACTATGGACTTTGGGTGATTATGATGTGCCTATGCATAAATCGGAGAAGGCAATGGCAACCCACTCCAGTACTCTTGCCTGGAGAATCCCAGGGACAGGGGAGCCTGGTGGGCTGCTGTCTATGGGGTTGCACAGAGTCGGACACTACTGAAGCAACTTAGCAGCAGCAGCAGCAGCATGTATAAATCATAACTTGTAACAAATGAACCACTCTTGATGAGGATGTCCATAATGGAGGAGGCTATACATGTGTGGAGGTGGGGATATATGGGAAATCTCTCTACCTTCCTTTTGATTTTGCTGGGAATCTAAGACAAATGTAAAAAGTAAAGCAATTATAGACAATTTAAGTGTTCCTTTTAGCTCTGTCTTAAGGTGAAACATTTAATATCACACATGAAATAAATAGCCATACAATGTACTATATAATAGTCTTCCAAGTTTTCTGATAATAGTAAATTTGAATCACCCTAAAAGAATGAATATTCATGAAGAAAATAGAAATACACCCTCAATTTGGCAGTCTGTCACATGTGTAATGAAACTTCTGAAATAGACAGGAAAATAATAGTTATTGAAGCACAAACAAATATGACACCATCTTTGCAAACTACAAAGGACAGCTACTTAGCCATTTCACTGCTTATTTTTCTTACTGATCATCTTTAAAGAAATTCACATGGAATATGCATTATATAGAAAGTTAAGCAATAAAGTGATTTTGTTAAAAGTCTTTAACATCATGAAATGAAACCTCTATCACACTTAAATAAGCTTGATTAATAAAGTACAAGTAAAAATAGGATTTATTATTTGAACTACTTACTACCTAACCTAATCTGGAGTATCTTTAAAGTTTTCCTTATTTTTAAACTTCTTTCCAATTTGTTGTAAATTTAAGGTCACTTATGCACATTCACTTATACCAATTTGCTTATTAAAATATCAAATTTTACATGAGTACAGGTTGATTTAGTAAGGTTTTCTTTAAAATGCCTGTCTCCTCTTCATCTCTCTTACCTCTCTTTTCCCTTCTGTGCAAACCAAATTAGTAATGGAATCTGCTTTAGTTCCACATTTTTCTATGTGTCTACTGAAATCTATATATTTGTAAGAGATTCTAAATTCTTTGGGGGCATTATTCTCGCCCCAAAATACAAGCATGACATATTTTTATGCACCTTATATTTCTTTTCAATTTAGATTTCATAATACTTTGAAAGTCAACTGTTAGAGCTTAAACTATTTTAATGATTACATATTAGCTCCTGGTGCATATATGGCATAACTTGATAGATCATCACAATGAATGATAGGTTTGTATGTTGTTTCTACAAAATGTTGCAGAAAACTTTCATATATGTTCATGTTTATGTTCTCATGTTTTAGCATAGATTTGTATAATTCATTTTTCTAGATTGATACATAAATAATACAAAATGTTAATATGTTTTTCCAGTTTGTTGTTCAGTGTATTTATAATTTTGCGTTTTACAACTCTCAGTATATAAGAAAACCATTTTCCCACCCTGCTAGTTGGCAAAATCTTTTTGCATCTTTGAAATACTTTCCAGTTTGATGCATATAAAACTACTTCAAGTTATCGAAATTGGCATTTATCTTACCATTAGTGAATTAAATAATTTTTCTCATGTTTGTTAGTCATTTGAATATGTTCTTCTCAGAATTTCTTATTCAAAATTTTGGTTTAATTACTCATTGAGTTGCTTGCTTTTACCATGTCAGTTTGTAAGTGCTAAGAACTTTTTGTGTGTTCCAGAATCTAGACTCTTACCATTTGAATAATTTTCTGAATTGAGGATAGTATAGATAAATAATTTCTCCAACTAGTATCCTTATATTGTTTTTTTATGGTTTCCAAAGTTCTACTTTTGGTAAAAAAATGTT
>SJYQ01002428.1:158866-170926 GCA_006410935.1 Redunca redunca
TCTAAAATTTTATTTAAATTCTCAAATATTTTTTCATGAACTGACAAGCTGATTCTAAAAATTACTGAAAAAATAGTGGACCATTAAGAACAAAAATAATTGGAAGAAATACTAGCTCTAAGGACTCATTTTTCCAAATATCTGTAGGCATCTTTCCCCAACAGATCACTGTAAACAAAATCACCTATATAGGAAATCAGGGTATAGGACAAAGGAGGCATTGCATGTAATCATTGACCATGAAAGACTTTTCAATAAGTAATGTTGTAAAAATTGTCTCAGTTCAGTTCAGTCGCTCAGTCTTGTCCGACTCTTTGTGATCCCATGAACCGCAGCATGCCAGGCCTCCCTGTCCATCACCATATCCTGGAGTCTATCCAAACCCATGTCCATTGAGTTGACAATGCCATCTAACCATCTAATCCTCTGCCGTTCCCTTCTCCTCCTGTCCTCAATCTTTCCCAGCATCAGGGTCTTTTCAAATGAGTTAGCTCTTCGCATCAGGTGGCCAAAGTATTGGAGTTTCAGCTTCAACATCAGTCCTTCTAATGAATACCCAGGGCTGATCTCCTTTAGGATGGACTGGTGGATCTCCTTGCAGTCCAAGGGACTCTCAAGAGTCTTCTCCAACACCACAGTTCAAAAGCATCGATTCTTCGGGGCTTATCATTCTTTATAGTCCAACTCTCACATCCATACATTTGTATGTAAAAAAAGATAAAATCCCTAGCTTGGACAAATAAAACATGAAAAATATAAGGATTAAGGGAATTAATATGAAGAACAAAACTGTATAATTATTAAAATCAATATATGCTTTAGTTCCTTAAGCATAATTTCTAAGATATAAATTTGTATGTAGAGACCTTTTATTTTTTTTAATTTTTTTCCATTTGAAATAATTTAGCTGTTGTCTTCACATAGTTGGCTTGTCCACAGGCAGAGAATCGAACACTTAGAGGAACATCATCAACAAACTCTTATTGCATATATGACAATGTTTATTTTTTATAAAAAGAGCTGAAAAGGATTGTATGTGTTGTGTGAATACACACTGTGAATTTGGCAAATATTTCTGTGAGGAAATGATGATTGATGATTACTTTTCAGGTATAGATGGTATTGTTGTTATTGTAGTTCAGTGACTCCTGGAATCTCCCAGGTAAGAATACTAGAGTGGGTTGCCATTTCTTACTCCAGGGGATCTTCCTGACCTAGAGATTGAATTCAGGTCTCTTTAGTTTCCTACATTGGTAGGCAGATTCTTTTTAGTTAAAAGCCCCATGTTTGTGTCACAATAATGTTTCTTCTATTGGGCTGATCATCTCAAAAGTAAATTTGCATGCAATGTATAGAGAATAAAGAGCAGCTATTAGGTCCCAAATGAACATTCAGAGTATCTCTGCTCAAGCCTGCAATGTTATCTAAGTAAGAATTACACCATTTGTAAAGTAGCTTAAATTTGGGTACTGTATTAGGAGTCTCTGGAGAAACAGACCCAATAAGATAGAAATAGATAGAGACAGAACTAGGTATCTGTATATACCTATGTATTTATATATTCTTATAGGAAATGGTTTATGCAATTACAGAGGCTGAGAAGTCCCACATCTAATGTTGTCTGGAGAACCAGAAAAGTGGGTGGTGTAATTCAGACCAAGTCTAAAGGCCTGAGAACCAGGGAAGACAGTAGTTTTTAAGTCTCAGTCCAGTCTAAAGGCCTAAGCCTGGGGAAAGAGGAGAAAGGGAGGATAATGATATAAGTCCCAGTCTAAGTCTGAAGGCCAGAGAACTAGGAGCACTCATGTCAGAGGAGATGATAGATGTTATCTCAGGCAAAGGGCACATTTCCTCTTCCTCATTTTTGTTCCATTCAAACCGTGAGGGCAATGGATGATGCCTACCTGCCCTGAAGAGAGCAATCTTTACTCAGTCAGTCTATAGAATCAAGTGCTAATCTCTTCTGAAAACACCCTTACAGATACACTTAGAAATAATGTTTTGCTAGCTATCTGGGCATCCCTTAGCCCCTTCATATTGACATATAAAATTAACCATCATACGTACTATATTTCATCAAAACCTAGATTATCTTAAGGAATGCTACTTGTCATTGTCAGAACAGCAACTTGCAGTAACTCTTAACTGGAAGTTATATTTCAAAATCAAGATCATTTTTGTTCAATTCTGCTTGCCATATTTTAAGCACAGCATGGACTAATGAACATGCATTAAGATGCTTAACCAGATAGATAGCAGGCTTCAAATTAATGAGATATTGGAGAACTACTTACTACTTAACTTGAAGATAATGCTTACAGAGCTCACTACTCATTTACTCATTCATTAATTCATTTATGTTTAACTTACTGATAGCCTGTACATTTTAATTTAATTATTTGCCCTGGAACTGAAAAGATGATTTAAACAATGTTTCCACACTCAAAAGCCAGATAGCATTGTGGGTAGAATAATATTAAATAACTACAATAAATTATAATAGATATTCTAAAGCATGCAAAAAACTACAGCTTGGTAGAAGTAATGATTAGCAGAGCCAGGGTTTGAGGTTTGCAGAATTTTTAGATAGGCAGGTCTGGGTGTTTGTTTTTTTTTTTTTAACTTTTAAAATTTTTATTTTAACTTTAGTTTACTTTACATTACTGTATTTGTTTTGCCAAACATTGACACGAATTCACCACGAGTGTACAAGCGTTCCCAAACATGGTTCTTGTAGGATATGTAAGAATTTAAGAAAAACAAGGCTTAGATGGGCAATTGAAAAGAAAAAGCAGTACATGAAAAGCATAAAATCATTCTCTTCCAATATTGTTAAGTGCTGTCACATGGAAGAGAGCACAGAGTTGTTTTGCTTTGATCAGAAATATCAGTAAAGGCATTTTCTGTGGGAGACTGAACAGAGGATGTGTAAAGGCAGTCATTTTCATGGTACTAAAACTGGACTTGATAGATGAACACAAAGGGCTTTGGGAAAAGACTGAAAACTCCAAAAGTGGTTTCCTAGATGACACCAACCGAGTCAAGCAGAAAAGTGAACCTGGTCATTCATCAAAGGAGCCAGGCAAATGCTAAATATAGAGACATGTTTGTAGAATGAGAAGCTGAAGAACAATTTATTTTAAGAGCAAGATCAAGCAGATAAAGAGGGGTTGGTCTAGGTTAATTCTGTACAGTGAGTACCAGAGTGGCTTTGAAACACCACCAGCTAGACTTGGGTAAACAACTGGTCCTCACAAGTGTGATGCATAAACAGAGAGTTTGTAGAGAGAACGTTTTTTCCAGTATATAACAGAGCTTTTACTTTTTAAAATGATATTTCTATATTCTTGCAATAAATTCCTGCCTCTAAGAGGTTTAATTGTATCCCTCAAAAAAGATATGTTGGAGCCCTAATTCCCAATCTCCTGATATCTTTGATTGTGACTTTATTTAAAAAGAACTTTACAGAGGTAATCAAGTTAAAATGAAGTCATTAGTATTAGTCACTCAGTCATGTCTGACTCTTTAAGACCCCTGGGGTATAGCCAGACAGGCTCCTCTGTCCATGGAATTCTCCAGGCAAGAATACTGGCATGAGTTTGCCTGCCATGCCCTTCTCCAGGGGATCTTCCAAACCCAGGGATTGAAACTGGGTCCCAATATCTTTGATTATGGCTCTACTTAGAAGAACTTTACAGAGGTAATCAAGTTAAAATGAAGTCATTAGGCTGGACCCTACATTCAATATGACTGATGTATCTTATAACATGTAGAAATTAGGACAGAGGGCAGAGAGGCACACCAGAGAGAACCATGTGAAGGCATGTGAAGATAAAAGCAGAGAATGGAGTGAAGCATTCACAAGCCAAAGAATGCTGAAGATTGACAGCAATTCACTAGAAATTGGGAAGAGGTATGAAAAAGATTCACCCTCATAGCCCTCAGACAGAACCAACCTTACCATCATTTTGACTTCAGACAGCCAGATTTTGAGTCAATAAATTTCTATCACTTAAACAAGCCCAGTTCACAATATTTTTGTTATGGTAACCCTATGAAACTAACGTAATAATAATTTGTTGGAAATTTAACACATTATATGCTCTGTTGTGCTTTTCTCAGTGGCTCAGCAGTAAAGAACTCACCTGCAATGCAGGAGACACAGGAGATGTGGATTCAGTTCCTGGGTTGAGAAGATCCCCTGGAGAAGGAAATGACAACAAACTCCAGTATTTTTGCCTAGGAAATCCCATGGACAGACAAGCCTGGTGAGGTACAGTCCATGGGGTTGCAAAAGAGTTGGACACAACTTAGCAACTAAACAACAACAACATGTGCTCTGTTAGGCACTTTCCTATCATGTTATTGGTTATAACTTTATTAATGTATATTAAGGATAGCGATTAATGCAGCATCTATCAGTAAGCCAGTTCTATAATTTTCTTTCTCTTTTATTTATTTTTTCAAATTTCCTTGTTAAATTTTAAAATCAGGGTCACAATGGCTTCAAAAAATTGATCAATCAGCCCTCCTCCTTTATTTTCTGAAAATATTTATATTAAATGTGTGTTATTTTTTCCTTAAATGTCTAATACAATACAACAGCAAAATCATCTGGACCTTAACAATTTTTGGAGATATTTTGATAACAAACTCAATCTCTTCAATAGATACAGAACTATTCAGATTTTGGGGGAAGAGGTTGTATCAATTTTGATATTATCTTTTTTCAAGAAATATGTCCATTTGTCTAAGTTATGAAATTTTTTGGTATAAAGTCATTCACAGTATTTAATTACAACATCTTAATTTCTAAAATATCTGTAATAGGCCCTTAATACTTGTCATTTTTGTTACCTCTTTTTCTCTCATTTAGTCTACCTAGGGATTTGTTGATGACATTGATCTTAACAACATATATCTTTTAGCTTTTCTAATCGTCTCTGTTGCCTATCTGTTTTCTTTGCATTTATACATGTTCTTCTATTTATTATTTCTTTAGCTCTATATTGTTTGTGTTTTGCTTTTCTTTTTCTAACACATTAATTTTGAATCATTGATAATTTACTCTAAATTATTTTTCTTTCCTAACATAACAATTTTAAGCTATTAATGTCCCACAAAGTGTTTATTTAGCTGATTCAAACAAATATTGATAAGCTGGATTTCAATTGTCATTCAGTTTAAACTATTTTCTAATTACCTTTCTTATTTCATTTATCACCCACCCAGGCATGTGTTGCTTGNCAATCTACTTGTGAATTTATATTTAAAATATTTTTCTTGTAGGCCACATCGAGTAAAGTTCTACATTATAATCCTCTGTCTATCTCTGGTCCTCGGTGCCTAGGCCATTAACATTTAATGTAATTATTATTATTATGGCTGGATATAGTCACATATGGTTGATATATGCTGTTCGGTTGCTAAGTTGTGTCTGACTCTGTGATCCCATGGACTGCAAGAGTCCAAGCTTTGCTGTTCTTTGCTATCTCCCTGAGTTTGCTCAAACTCATGTTCATTGAGTCAATGACGCCATCCAACCATTTCAAAATCTGTTGTCCCCTTCTTCTCCTGCCCTCAATCTTTCCTAGCATCAGGGTCTTTACAAGTTAGTCAACTTTTTGCATCAGGTGACCAAAGGCTTGAAACTTCAACTTCAGCATCAGCCCTTCCATTGACTATTCAGCATTGATTTCCTTTAGGACTGACTGGTTTGATTTCCTTGCTGTCCAAGGGACTCTCAAGAGTCTTTTCCAGAACCACAGTTCAAAAGCATCAATTATTCAGTGCTCAGCCTTCTCTATGGTCCAACTCTCACATCCATACATGACTATTAGAGAAACCATACATTTGACTATATGGACTTTTGTCAGCAAAGTGATTTCTCTGCTTTTGAATACTTTGTCTAGGTTTGTCACAGCTTTTCATCCAAGCAGCAAGTGTCTTTTCATTTCATGGCTGCAGTCACCATCCACAGTGATTTTGGAGCCCAAGAAAGTGAAGTCCATCACTGTTTTCATTTTTACCCATCTATTTTTCATGCATTTTATTTGGTTGTGGAGCAGGTTCCCTGCCCTCTCCCAGCAGGAAAGATACTGAGGTGGGGCGGGCAAATGGAATATCTGAGGCATACCCACTCATGGCCTAGACACTGAGTGGGGCTCAGTTAAAAGATACTGAGAAATTCCTACTCATTCTAAAGATACTGGGTTAGGGGCTGATTGAATAAAAGCAAACAAACAGGTGATTATTAACCCAGTGGAAAGATGCTGGAGGAAGGGCGCAACTGAAAGAAATCAAGGAATACCTGGGGCTCGGCTGAAAGGTGGCTCCCATATGGCTCCACTGTAGAAAGACATAAGGAATGGAGCTCATACTTGCAAGTACCTAGTTAACTGAAGACATTAAATCTCACCATAAATATTGAGGGGGCTCTTTAATGCTTATGCAGTTAAAAATTAAGACCTGGCTTGGTAAAACCTTAAGCAAGGCTTTCTATGGGAAGGCTCAGATTTCTCTGTGTCTTTGGGATGACCCAGCTTCCCTAGTGGCTCAGACATTAAAGAATCTGCCTGCAATGCAGGAGATTTGGGTTCAATCCCTGGGTCAGAAAGACCCTTGGAGTAGGAAATGGCTACCCACTCCAGTATTCTTGCCTGGAGAATTCCATGGACAGAGGAGCATGATGGGCTATATCCCGTGGGTCACAAAGAATCAGATTTGACTGAGCAACTAATACACTAACACACATTTTCCATGAAGAGATGGGACTGGATGCCATGATCTTAATTTTTTTTTTTTTTCAGAAAGTGATGATTTTAATTAGAAATTTAAATGTGCCAGGTGGCAGAGATTCCTTGGGTAGAGATAACTACTTTTATTTAAGAGCACTTTATGTTTAGAAAGAATAGAATATTTAAAAGATAATTGAATTACTTTGATGAAACAAGTAATTCCATTTAACAATAAATATTCAAAGTCTCTCTAGTGAGAAAAATCAGCAACATTTTAAGTAAGAAAGGTAAATATAATGCCATGATCTTAATTTTTTGAATGTTGATTTCTAAGCCAGCTTTTCACTCTCTTTCACCTTTATCAAGAGGCTCTTTAATTCCTCTTTGCTTTCTGCCATTAGTGTGGTATCATTTCATATCTGAGGTTGATTAACTGTGTTACTCTAGGAACTTAAATACACGTATTCAAATGTTCACAGCCATTTCAAAATAAAGTTGCATTACTTCAATAAAGTACAGACTGCTTGCTGCCAGTTAGGTCTCTTTATATCCCCATAAGGTTTATCTTATATTATCTTAGATTAACAGTTGCTAAATCTGTTATATCTACATATGTTGAAAATCCCACTGGACATTGTTATACATTCTATTGTCAACATGTGTACTAACACCACCTGGGAAGCACCATAATATGATTATACTAGTTTACATTTATCATATACAATTGTCAGATAGGGGAAGCTGTATCTGGTGAGGCTCAGGTGATCTGCAGCAGGATCTCCATGAGGAAAGTATCACTGGGCATGTTCCCCAATGATCTTGAAGAGATGCCTAGGCATTTCAAGCTGATAAAGTGCAGGGCCTGGGGCACCACAGCAGTTTTTCAAAGATACCCAGTTGTTCCATACTTCTGCTTGGTGTTGGTCTCAAGAATAACATAATCTTTCAAAGAACCTCTTGGAAATTGGGCAGACCCTTGATAGCTGGGTTAAATGCACTGTGGCTTGCAGGCTTCCCAGCTTTGACTTACTCATCTACTTCATTTTGAGCACCATCTCAGCTGGAATTCTATCAAAGATGGAGTCAAACCCAGTGCTATGGACATTGCTCAGATGGTTGTATAAACCTGCGGCCAGAAGGATGCCAACCTGCACAGAAAACAAACGGTTGGAGAAGGAGTCAATCACCAATCCACTGCACCCAGCCCAGAACAGAATAACCTGTCCTCCAAGGTGAGGTCAGAAAAGTGGGAAAAGTACTTGTCCCATTCAAAGAGAGTGCAAAGCTGCTTACTGGCTTTTTTTCCCCCCAACACAAGACATTTATGTTGTCTTTAAAACATCACAAATATGAATCATCCAGCAGCTTGCCATTTTTGTAGCTGGACAACTTGCCTTAATCATCAGTCTGCTGAACTTCCTTTTTTAGAAACATAAAAAACATCCAAAAATTCTCTGATAACTGTGTCTTTAACTGCTAGGCTTGCTGAATCAAAGCAGCTAGATTTGATACAAGTTCAGTGCTGTTACCTTCAGGAATTAACTTTTTTTCCTGATGCTTGAGATACTGAACAAGAAACACCTGGCCTCTTCTGAACCCTATGGATGTATTTTTCGCCCAAGAAATTTCAAATTTCAACAAGAGACCTATTCTTTTGAATAATGATGCCAATGGGGAAGTGAGTTATACGCAGATCTCATCTTGAAACAGAAACCCAACATAACACCTTTAATCATGTTCTGTGCATGACTTCAGATAGTGCCAAAGGTAGCCAGTTCCTTTTTATTTCTCCACGGTTTGTCAGCTCAGAGCCCCTTCTTTTTCTTTTGAAGGAGACTTTTGTATTTTATCCAAAGATTTAGTTGTAAGCAGAAGAGGCTGCAGTGACTTTATACAGCCATAGCATATCTGTAACTCTATATAAGCCAAGTAAGAGTGATGTGGAAATGCAGTGATGAAAGTGTGGGATTCAGATACGGAAAAAAGCGGGGGCTATTCAACATGAAAATCCTTATTGAAAAAAATGAAACTAGTGACCCTAACTCACAGCATACATAGAAAATATTTCCACAATGTGTGTGTGCTTAGTCACTTAGTCGGGTTTGACTCTTTGCGACCCCATGGACTGAAGCCCGCCAGGTTTCTCTGTCCATGGGATCTTTCTAGGCAAGAATACTGGAGTGGATTGCCACTTCCTCCTCCAGGGGATCTTCTTGATTCAGGGATTGAATCCTCATCTCCTGTGTCTCCTGCATTGCAAGTGGATTCTTTACCCACTGAACCATTGGGGAAGCTAATAATACTGTAAGCAGTAAAAAAATGTTTAAATATATACAATCTTTATAATCATAGAGTATATTTTAAAGACAAGATGCAAAAGTACAAATCGTAAATGAGAAAAAAACAAATTAATACATTATAAAAAAAAGGTATTCTAACTTGAATTTATGAGCCGTTTCCTCATTGAACAGCAGAGATGGACTTTACAACAAAATACTGAACAAAAGAAACAAAACACTATCTATGAAATAATTCCATTTATACAAAATTCAAAAACAGACAAAGTGATATAATTTGTAAGAAGACAGGGAAGTGGTTATTTTTCAAAAAGCATATTGACTTAAAGGAGAAATGAAAAGCTTCTTGGGTGCTAGTAAAGTTCTGTTTCTCTTTCTGGAAATTGTTATATTTTCATTTTTGTATTTGTTTTATTGTGCATGTATGAAAATTCATCAAACTGGTCACTTATTTGTTGTTTCCCATCTGAACTTATACTTTGATAAATATTAAGATGAAAAGTAAGGAAATAATATGTGCAAGTTTGGGGATAATTAAAATAAATAGAGGCATTGGATGGTAATTTCACTTCAGTTCAGTTCAGTTCAGTCACTCAGTCGTGTCCGACTCCTTGTGACCCCATGAATTGCAGCACGCCAGGCCTCCCTGTCCATCACCATCTCCCGGAGTTCACTCAGACTCACGTCCATCGTGTCCATGATGCCATCCAGCCATCTCATCCTGGGTCATCCCCTTCTCTTCCTGCCCCCAATCCCTCCCAGCATCAGAGTCTTTTCCAATGAATCAACTCTTCACATGAGGTGGCCAAAGTACTGGACTTTGGCCAAAGTTTTTTCCTTCCAAAGAAATCCCAGGGCTGATGTCCTTCAGAATGGCCTGGTTGGATCTCCTTGCAGTCCAAGGGACTCTTAAGAGTCTTCTCCAACACCACAGTTCAAACGCATCAGTTCTTCGGCACTCAGCCTTCTTCACAGTCCAACTCTCACATCCATACATGACCACTAATTACAAGCAAAAATGATGATGCATTGCTATTGACAAAGTTCCAGTTAAGTTGGATTGAGAATTGAAGGATGTTCATCTTATTGTTTATTTTTACCATGTGGACATACATGTGTCAACTATCTGTACAACCATTACAAAATAATTAATAAACATGTTATTGCATAAAAATGACATAATAAATAGAAAGAATCTCATGACTGACACAGTCTAGACTTTCAAAATCTTTGTGAAATGACAAAACATGATTAATTCATTTCAATGTATTTTTACTGGCTTATTATCATATATTATCATTGTATATTTTAATAAACACATATTACACATATTACAACTTTTTCTTTGCCATTTCACACTAAATTCTAAACATCTATCTTAATTCTTTTGTTGTTGCTACACATATAATCAAACGGGTGAGTCATATTTCATTTAATCTGCTTAAGAGGAAGAGCAAAATAATGATGCAATAAATTGAAAGCCTTCTATAATTGACCTAGAGGAACAGTGGTCTGAAATGCAAGAGTCCACTTGTGTACAGATTTTTTTCACTAAATATGTACCACAGATCCTCAGTTGGTGTGGAGTTTATTGCTCCCTAGTCCAGTATTATTCAAGGGTCAATAGTATATAGATGCTTAGATTGTCCCATTCATGCAAATATACTCACGATATTAATTTCTAAGGATGAGAGTATGGTACAAAAAACCTCTAAAAATGTTTGCCTATTAATAAATGACTCAAAGTGTGTAGAAACTGATCCACATTTCACCAACAGCATATAAAGAGATTTCTTTTCTCCATGCTAACAATAATTTTGTGTTTATTCTCTCTGCTCATTCATATAAGATCAGTTCAGTTCAGTTCAGTTGCTCAGTCGTGTCCAACTCTGTGACTTCATGAATTGCAGCACGCCAGGCCTCCCGGTCCATCACTAACTCCTGGAGTTCCCTCAGATTCACGTCCATCGAGTCAGTGATGCCATCCAGCCGTCTCATCCTCTGTTGTCCCCTTCTCCTCCTGCCCCCAATCCCTCCCAGCATCAGTCTTTTCCAATGAGTCAACTCTTCGCATGAGGTGGCCAAAGTACTGGAGCTTCAGCTTTAGCATCATTCCTTACAAAGAAATCCTAGGGCTGATCTCCTTCAGAATGGACTGACTGGATCTCCTTGCAGTCCAAGGGACTCTCAAGTCTTCTCCAACACCACAGTTCAAAAGCATCAATTCTTCCGTGCTCAGTTTTCTTCACAGTCCAACTCTCACATCCATACATGACCACTGGAAAAACCATAGCCTTGACTAGACGGACCTTAGTCGGCCAAGTAATGTCTCTGCTTTTGAATATGCTACCTAGGTTGGTCATAACTTTTCTTCCAAGGAGTAAGTGTCTTTTACTTTCATGGCTGCAGTCACCATCTGCAGTGATTTTGAAGCCCGAAAAAATAAAGTCTGACACTGTTTCCACTGTTTCCCCATCTAGTTCCCATGAAGTGATGGGACCAGATGCATATAAGATAGTGAAAGATAATTAGGATTATTATTTGCATAGAGAAAAAAAAGATTTTTAATGTGAATGTTGGTGAATGTAATCATACATTTTGGCATAGAGAAATACAGATATATGACAGGTAGATATATGGGCAGTATTTCTTAAAGTTTATTTTTAATTCTCTGTTAGTGAGGTTGATCATTTGCTTTATAATTCATTTTCTTTTTTACTCTCATTTATTTGGGATAGTCCTTTTACCATTAATTTATTAGTGTTTCTTCTATGATAAAAAGTATGTGACTATCTCTTTTATTCATAGCATCTGACTTTGAATTTATGTTCCATGTTCCAGAATTTTTGTGATGATTTTATTTCAACATAAGGCTCTTTTGAAATCTGTGTCATTTTTCTGCAATGCATATTCACTCATAATTTATTTAGTAACTGTCTTTTTTGTTTAAGATTTTGAGTCAGCCATAATTATTTATGATGTAGAGACAGGAATCCAGCTTAATTGTATCTTCAAATGGCTAGCTA
>SJYQ01002428.1:171043-184133 GCA_006410935.1 Redunca redunca
AAAGGTGTATGTTTTTTTTATTGAGAATCTTCATTTTGAGATAGTTTAAACATATAATGATTATGCAATTCTTTCTTACTTTGTAGTTATAACAAAATTTAAACCATTTATGGTAAAAAATAATTGAAACTATTTTGAAAAGTGTATGGTTGTATATAATTGCATTCAATGCATTCTTCCATTTTTCCACCCCAAATCTTCCCGTACTTTGAAAGTCTTCACTTGTATATAAACAGTTTTGATGCTAACACACAAACATTGAATGCTGGAAAGGGAACAACAAATTCATAATTAATTTTCTAGGTACTCAGGACACATCATTTTTTTTTTCAGCCTTATTTTTAGGTTTACTTTTTATATATAATATATCTATGAAGGAAATAAAACTCTTCAGTAACAAATTCTTACATATGCTTTTTCATTTGATACCAGAAAACAGTCTTGAATTCATTTCATGGAATGTTTACATCAAATCTAGCCAACAACACATATTAACCAATGTAAAAATCATGCTGAAATCTTGTGTTCCTATTATGTAAAATTATTAGTTTCTTCTCATTTTCATGATAGTCAGTTTGGAAAAAACTTGTATATTAGGAAACAGGGAAGGGAATGAAGATTATATAGTATGTATCAGTAAATGGGTTGAAAATGTTTTATGACTGAACCTTTCTTTATAAATATGATTTGGGATTTCAAAAAGAGCATATTGCAAATGCCACCCAGTACATTCAACAAATGTTACCTTCTATCATAGAAGATAGGCTCCAAATGTGATTTGAGTAAAAATGAACATGAGGGAATAGCTTGTAAATGACACTTAAGCTTTTCACTCTTGATTGATTTCAATACTGAATTTGAAAACAATGTAGTTGCAGTTGTAAATAAAGTTTACTTCTACTTTTATATAACTGTTAAGTGTTTTCCTTCAACATTCAGGAAATTATTTCTTCTTCCACTAAAGTCTATATTTCGCTTTTGTCTGTAATAGATTTTAAAACTTTGGATAAACAGATATGAAATCCTAACTGATCCTGTGAGTATTCCTTGCATTTCATAAAGCTATTTTTGAAGTGAAACTTCTTCAAGAATACTTTAGCAGGTGATTCACTCACCTTTTCTGGACCTATGTGCTTCCTAATATTGTTGCTTACTGCCCTTGCCATCAAAGATACAAAGATAGGAAAATCCGTTAAAGCTTTCTTTTACATTTGCTTTTCAGTTCCATTATGGTCTTTGTATTGACAAAGGATCATATCTACAAAATCTGTTCAATAACAAAGTTTTAAAAAACAATTCAGATAAAAATAGGAATTTGGAAAATAACCAAACCAAAGTATTCTAAGCCATATTACACCCAGCATAAAATCACATCCATCTCCACAGATCATCCTCATTTATGATTTTTCATTCACATTCTGCTATCACAGAACTAATTTAGAGAAAACAAAATGTGCTTATTATTTTTTAAATTGCACTAAGAATTAGGGTAACTCATAAACTTTGAATTATTCTAACTTCTAGTAATGAATCAATGATCTAAGCCATCCTTTGGAAATTAAATTAAGATCAAAGTCTTGTTTAGTCGCTAGTATTAATGGCTCAGTCGTGTCTGAGTCTTTGTGACCCCATGGACTGTAGCCCACCAGTTTCCTCTGTCCATGGGATTCTCCAGGCAAGAATACTGGAGTGGACTGCCATTCCCTTCTCCAGAGGGTCTTCCTGACCCAGAGACTGAACCTGGGTCTCCTGCACTGCAGGCAGATTCTTTACCATCTGAGCTATAGGGGAGTCCCCTTTAGTCACTAAGTTGAATCCAACTTTTTGTGACCTCATGGCCTGCCGGGCTCCTCTGTCCACGGGATTTCCCAAGCAAGAATACTGAAGTGGGTTCCCATTTCCTTCTCCAGGGAATCTTCCCTGACCCAGAGACTGAAACTGCATCTCCTGCATTACAGGTGGATTCCTTATCAGTGAGCCACCCAGGAGACCCCAAGGACAACATTTCAAGAGTCACATCATGCAAGGTACTATATAACAGATGATTTGGTAGTAGCCTAAGGAAAAGAAATGCAAAAAAAGCAAAATGGCTGTGTGAAGAGGCCTTACAACTAGCTGTGAAAAGAAGAGAAGCTAAAAGCAAAGGAGAAAAGGAAAGATATAAGCATCTGAATGCAGAGTTCCAAAGAATAGCAAAGAGAGATGAGAAAGCCTTCCTCAGTGATTAATGCAAAAAAATAGAGGAAAACAACAGAATGGGAAAGACTAAAGATTGTTTCAAGAAAATTAAAGATACCAAGGGAATATTTCATGCAAAGATGGGCTCCATAAAGGACCGAAATGGTATGGATCTAACAGAAGCAGAAGATGTTAAGAAGATGTGGCAAGAATACACAAAAGAACCGTACAAAAAAGATCTTCATGACCAAGATAATCATGATGGTGTGATCACTCACCTAGAGCAGGCATCCTGGAATGTGAAGTCAAGTGGGCCTTAGAAAGCATCACTATGAACAAAACTAGTGGAGGTAATGGAATTCCAGTGGAGGTATTTCAAATCCTGAAAGACGATGCTGTGAAAGTGTTGCATTCAATATGTCAGCAAATTTGGAAAACTCAGCAGTGGCCAAAGGACTGGAAAAGATCAGTTTTCATTCCAATCCCAAAGAAAGGCAATGCCAAAGAATGCTCAAACTACTGCACAATTGTACTCATCTCACACGCTAATGAAGTAATGCTCAAAATTCTCCAAGCCAGGCTTCAGAAATATGTGAACCATGAACTTCCTGATGTTCAAGCTGGTTTTAGAAAAGGCAGAGGAACCAGAGATCAAATTGCCAGCATCCACTGGATCATAGAAAAGGCAAGAGAGTTCCAGAAAAACATCTATTTCTGCTTTATTGACTATGCCAAAGCCTTTGACTGTGTGGATCACAATAAACTGTGGAAAATTCTGAAAGAGATGGGACTACCAGACCACCTGACCTGCCTCTTGAAAAACCTGTATGCGGGTCAGGAAGCAACACTTAGAACTGGACATGGAACAACAGACTGGTTTCAAATAGGTAAAGGAATATGTCAAGGCTGTATATTGTCACCCTGCTTATTTAACTTCTATGCAGAGTTCATCATGAGAAACGCTGGGCTGGAAGAAGCACAAGCTGGAATCAAGATTGCCAAGAGAAATATGAATCACCTCAGATATGCAGATGACACCACTCGTATGGCAGAAAGTGAAGAGGAACAAAAAGCCTCTTGATGAAAGTGAAAGAGGAAAGTGAAAAAGTTGGCTTAAAGCTCAACATTCAGAAAACTAAGATCATGGCATCTGGTCCCATCACTTCATGGGAAATAGATAGGGAAACAGTGGAAACAGTGTCAGACTTTATATTTTGAGCTCCAAAACCACTGCAGATCATGATTGCAGCCATGAAATTAAAAGACGCTTACTCCTTGGAAAGAAAGTTCTGACCAACCTAGATAGCATATTGAAAAGCAGAGTTATTACTTTGCCAACAAAGGTTTGTCTAGTCGAGGCTATGGTTTTCCCAGCGGTCAAGTATGGCTGTGAGAGTTGGACTGTGAAGACAGATGAGTGCCAAAGAATTGATGCTTTTGATCTGTGGCGTTGGAGAAGACTCTTGAGAGATGAGTCCTGGGTGTTCATTGGAAGGAATGATGCTAAAGCTGAAACTCCAGTACTTTGGCCACCTCATGCAAAGAGTTGACTCACTGGAAAAGACCCTGAGGCTGGGAGGGATTGGAGGCAGGAGGAGTAGGGGATGACAGAGGATTAGATGGCTAGATGGCATCACTGACTTGATGGACATGAGTTTGAGTTAACTCCAGGAGTTGGTGATGGACAGGGAGGCCTGGCGTGCTGTGATTCATGGGGTCACAAAGAGTCGGACACAACTTAGCGACTGAACTTACTTAA
The DNA here is from genome assembly GCA_006410935.1 of Redunca redunca. Lineage (NCBI taxonomy): Eukaryota > Metazoa > Chordata > Mammalia > Artiodactyla > Bovidae > Redunca > Redunca redunca. The sequence continues at coordinate 174,981 of SJYQ01002428.1, forward strand.
AGGATACCAATCAAGGGGCATAACTGGGAAGCTTAGTATGGCACATCTCAGAAAAATCTTAAGCATCTTATATAACTAAATCACCGTAATCCTATTTTAAATAATTGATTACAATTGGTTAATGGTTGTTTTCAGTCCTTGAGGCTGCTCTAGTTTCTAACAAATGGCCCCTTCTACCTTTAAAACCAGGAAAGATGTCTGAAATATTTCTTTTGTTGTTTTGTTTTGAATATCTTTAACTTCCCATTTTCGGAGAAGGCAATGGCCACCCACTCCAGTACTCTTGCCGGGAAGGTCCCATGGATGGAGGAGCCTGGTAGGCTGCAGTCCACGGGATCGTTAGGAGTTGGACACAACTTCACTTTCACTTTCATGTATTGGAGAAGGAAATGGCAACCCACTCCAGTGTTCTTGCCTGGAGAATCCCAGGGACGGGAGAACCGGGTGGGCTGCCGTCTATGGGGTCACACAGAATCGGACACTACTGAAGCGACTTAGCAGCAGCAGCAGACTTCCCATTTTTCTACTAGCTTATAAGTATCTTTACTTCAAAAGTTTCCATATTGTTAGGTTATATCCACCAGGATTATTTGTATTTTGATTATCTCAGTGTTAACTTATCAGAAACCTGAACAACACCTGCAAAATCCATTTTACTCTTTAATGATGTAATCATGGACAAGACGTCTCTCTCTGTACTTATGGACATGGGGAGTAAAGAGAAATATACTGAGGGGCAATTTTAGAACTTGCCAACCATAGGAGTTGATTTTCTATCGCCTACCTATCATAAAGAGGCAATGCTCTAATTATACTACTAAAGTAATGTCAGTGTACCTAAGCCAGGGAGAGGTCTTCAATCCTCTATACAGCAGAAGCAGCCCACGCTCTTAATTCACCTACTAGACTACTTTCATGAAGGCCCAACAAGGAGCCACCTACTACAGTCAGCAGCAGTAACGCTTAACAAGGAGGTAGAAGGTGAGTTAGCATTCCACTTGCTATGTCTTTGTATCAAAGACATAGTGAGGAGCTGAGCCTTCCTAGTGAGGAGCTGAGCCTTCACTCCCATCTAACAACAAGACTGAATGAAGTGTATGAAGCAAGGCTACTCAGCACTCTGGTCTTCCTCACTTCACCTTGGTGTCAATAAGAATCAATGGGGAATGGAACCCTCACCCTCATATAACTATAATATATCCTAAACAGGACAGCTGCTTGAACAAAAGATTATATAGAATCCAGAGTCTCATAACATAATACCCAAAATAGCCACAGGACAATAAAAAATCTCTGTTTTGCAAATAATCTCTCTTTTACAAATGAACAACTTGTATAAAGTACAATCATAAAGAGACATCAATATTGAGAATATCAACTACATCAACACTATAGTTATCTGAAAAGGATTTTAAAACAGTTGTCATTAAAATGCTTCGATGACCAACATGAACACTCTTGAAAGAAGTGAAAAAAAAATAGAAAATCTGTCAAAGGTATTGAGGTAGCAAAAAGAAACAAAATAAATTATAGATCTGAAAAATACAGTAACCAGAGGGAGCTTGGGGAAGACATCTTAATAGATAGGCTCAATAGCAAAATGAGATGACAGAGAAAAGAGTCAGTGAACTCAAAGATATATCAATAGACATTACCTGATCTGAACTAGACCATTCAGGTATGACCTAAATCAAATCTCTTATGGTTATACAACGGAAGGGACAGACATATTCAAAGGATTAGACCTGATATAGAGAGTGCCTGAAGAACTATGGCTGGAAGTTTGTGACATTGTATAGGAAGCACTGATCAAGACCATTCCCAAGAAAAAGAAATGCAAAAAGGCAAAATGGTTGTCAAGGGAGGCCTTAATAATAACTGAGAAAAGAAGAGAAGTGAAAGGCAAAGGAGAAAAGGGAAGATATACCCATCTGAATGCAGAGTTCCAAAGAATAGCACAGAGAGATAAGAAAGCCTTCCTCAGTGATCAGTACAAAGAAACAGAGGAAAACAATAGAATGGGAAAGACTAGAGAGCTCTTCAGGAAAATTAGAGATACTAAGGGAGTATTTCATGCAAAGATGGGTACAATAAGGGACAGAAATGGTTTAGACCTAACAGAAATACAAGATATTAAGAGGAGGTGGCAAGAATACACAGAAGAACTATACAGAAAAGATTTTTCATGACCCAGATAACCACGATGGTGTCATCACTCACCTAGAGACAGACGTCCTGGAATGTGAAGTCAAGTGGGCCTTAGGAAACATCACTATGAACAAAGCTAGTAGAGATGATGTAATTCCAGTTGAGTTATTTCAAATCCTAAAAGATGATGCTAAAAAGTGCTGCACTCAAAATGTCAGCAAAATTGGAAAACTTAGCAGGTCCCACAGGACTGGAAAAGATCAGTTTTCATTCTAATCCCAAAGAATGTTCAAATTACCGCACAATTGTACTCATCTCACATGCTAATAAAGTAATGCTCAAAATTCTACAAGCCAGGCTTCAATAGTACATGAACTGAGAACTTCCAGATGATCAAGCTGGATTTAGAAAAGGCAGAGGAGCCAGAGATCAAATTGCTAATATCTTTTGTATCATCGAAAAAAGCATCAGAGTTCCAGAAAGCATCTACTTCTTCTTCATTGAATACACCAAAGCCTTTGACTGTGAGGATCACAACAAAGTATGGAAAATTCTTCAAGAGAAGGGAATACTAGACAACCTGAACTTTCTCCTGAAAAATCTGTATGCATTTCAAGAAGCAATAGTTAGTACCAGACATGGAAAAACAGATTGGTTCCCAATTAGGAAAGGAGTATATCAAGGCTATATATTGTCACCCTGCTTATTTAACTTATATGCAGATTGCATCATGTGAAATGCTGGGCTGGATGAAGCACAAGCTGGAATCAAGATTTCTGGGAGAAATATTAATGACCTTAGATATGCAGATGACAGAAAGCAACCAACTTTATGACAGAAAGCAAAGAGGAACTGAAGAGCCTATTGATGAAAATGAAAGAGGAGAGTGAAAAAGCTGGCTTAAAACTCAACATTCAAAAAATGAAGATCAGAAGATCATGGCATCCAGTCCCATCACTTCATGGCAAATACATGGGGAAACAACAGGAACAGTGACAGATTTTATTTTATTGGGCTCCAAAATTGCTGCAGATGGTGACTACAACCAATAAATCAAAAGACACTTGTTTCTTGGAAGAAAAGCTATGACCAACCAAGACAGCATGTTAAAAAGCAGAGACATTATTTTGCTGACCAAGGCCCATGTAGTCAAAGCTATGGCTTTTCCAGTAATCATGTATGGATGTGAGAGTTGGACCATAAAGAAAGCTGAGCACCGAAAAATTGATGCTTTTGAACTGCAGTGTTGGATAAGACTCTTGAAAGTCCCTTGGACTGCAAGGAGATCAAACCAGCTGATCCTAAAGGCACTCAGTCCTGGATGTTCATTGGAAGGACTGATGTTGAAGCTGAAACTCCAATACTCTGGACACCTGATTCGAAGAGCTGACTTATTGGAAAAGACCCTGACACTGGGAAAGATTGAGGGCAGGAGGAGAGGGGGACAACAGAAGTTGAGATCGTTGGGTGGCATCACCAACTCAGTGGACATAATTTGAACAAGCTCTGGGAGCTGGTGATGGACAGGGAAACTTGGCATGCTGCAGCTAATGGGACCACAAAGAGTTGGACATGACTGAGCGACTGAACTGATACTGATACTGATCTGAGTAACCTGGTAAATAGAGAAATGTTGATTTGAAAAAAAAAAAAAAAGAATAGAGTCTCAAAGACCCATAGAATCTATAGGACTATGTATCTAGCATTCATATCATTGGGACCCTAGAGAAGAGAGTGTGTGAGGGTCATACAAAAATTAGTGTAGATCTCAAGTGAGTTTCCCCAGTGTCTCAGCAGTAAAGAATTTGCCTGCAATGTAGTACATCTGGGTTCAATCCCTGGATGGGGAAAATACCCTGGAGGAGAGCACAGGAACCCACTCCATTATTCTTGCCTGGAGAATCCTGTGGACAAAGGAGCCTGGCATGCTACAGTCCAGGTGGTGGCAAAGAGTCAGAAATGACTGAAGGGAATGAGCACACACAATTGAGTGAATAAAAGCCGATCTCAGAAGGTTAGATATTGTGTCATTCCATTTATTTGACATTGCTGGCTAGAGAAATTATAGAGATAGATAATAGATTTCTGGTTTATGAAGGTTAGGAATGGAAGAGAGAGAAACTTTTGGTGAGTCTAGGAAAGGTTAGTCTGATGGACCTTGTGGTGATGTAACTGTTCTGTATCTTGAGTACAGTGGTAGTTACATGAATCCATACATGTGACAAAAAGGCACAGCACTGTATATAAAACACACACATGCACGCACACACACACACACACACACACAACAAGGATTTCTGTGTAATATATACCAATGTTAATCTCTTGGTTTTAATGTTATACTATGGTCTTTCATGATATTACCACTGGGTGAAAAATCTCCTTGTATCTTTTGTTTTCATTTTTTTGTGACTTACAGTGAATCTAGTGAAAGTGTTAGTCTCTCATCTATACTCATTTTTAAAAAGTTTTAAAAAATTATTGAACAGATACTTTTTCATAAAATTTGGTCTACTCTGTCTACCTCGGTTTCCCTGTTTTTTCAAATATTTTCATTTGGTCCAAATTATTTATCAAGACTTTGTCCTAAAAAGCATCCTGAGAACCTATGTTGGCCCCTTTCCTTAGACAGCTAACAATAAGATATCATACTTTTTCAATTTTCAATGCATAACTAAATTTTTGTGTTTTCTCTCTATCTGCTTAATAATTAACAGGATAATAATAACTAGATTTAAAAATATGATGCTAGGAAAATACATTCCAGATGCCTGAGTCTACCTGTGTAACTACCTAAACAGGACCCTGGATCTCTGGTGAAACAACATGGACCACTGAAATTGTCCCTAGATTTTAATAGGGTGTTTGAGATTTCTAGAGTTGTCTCTTTATCCCATTGTTCGTTTTTTAGTGATGCTTTCCTTACATTGTAAAAATTTTGAAAAGATTAACTATCAAATGTCTAATTGCATTTTAAAAGTCTGTATGTAGTTTTCATAGCATGCTATAACAAAAAAATAATAGGCAGGAATTAAAACTGACATTGTAAAATAGCTGCAGATTCTAATACCAAAGGAAATTAAAGGAAGAATATACATAAAAAGAAAAGTAATTATGATCATTTAGAAGAGAAGTTCAACTTAGTAATACAGAATCTGTATTTAAGTTAAAAATCTGTAGTCTCAAGATAAAATAATGACATTCGCAGACATGTTTGGGCTTCCCAGATGGCACTAGGGGTAAAGAGCCTGGCTGCCAAGGCAGGAGTAAGAGACACAGGTCGCTGAGTGGGGAAGATCCCCAGGAGAAGGGCATGGCAACCCACTCTAGTATTTTTGCCTGCAGAATCCCATGGACAGAAGAACCTGGTGGGCTACAGTCCATAGGGTTGTACAGACACAGACACTACTAAAGCGACTTAGCATGCACACAGCACAGACATGTTTAAGTAACTTTATAATCTAATTATTAAAATGCTCAGTTAGTAAACTTGGTCAATCCCTAAGTTTTAAATACTGACTTAAAAAATAAAATTGTATTTAGAATAAAAATCTTTAACATTTTTTATTTTGTACTAACAAGAGGAAACCTAAGGGAGTTTGGCAGATGTTCTTTCTCAAGTTAATATCTCAAGCAAAGTGGACCAACACAACACAAATAGAAGTAAATGTTAAATTTGTTTGAGAGGTTTAAACATTCCCCTAGTAAATAGCCAAAGGATGTTAAAGGTTTTGTGACACAGTCTGTTGTATTTGATGACTGCATTTTCCTTTGTTTTGGGGTGAACATATTGGTGTCCCCAAGTTGTATTAATGAGAAAATTGCAACCTAGAAAATATTAATGCTTCAATACCACTTGACCTGAAACAAAGGCATGGGAACATCATAGAAGAATGAAACTTTTTAATAAAGCTATCAACTAACTACTCAATTAGAAAGAATTAAAAAATAGAAGTTAACCATAAATAACTGCAGTGAAGAATAATTAAATTTTTAAATTTTCTGTTCAAATTATATATATAAAAGAATAACTTTAATTTGTAGCNNNNAAGAATAACTTTAATTTGTAGCCTATAAGAACATCACTGCATTTAGATTTGGGGAATATTTCATTATTTGTTTTTTAATTGTTATACTGAGCCATAATTATCAACAATAGATTAATTAAATATCAAAATTAGATTACTTTTAAAATGATGCATTTTATTTATACCCAGTTTGGACACCTAAAGTCTACCTTTCCAATCAGTTCTTATTGACTAAATCCAACCTTATACTTTAGTGAGTTTATAAATTCAAGAATCACCTGAACAAGTGTTCTGAGAAAGCACAGAAAGAAAACACCTGAGAGAAAAAGCTGTAAGGACAAAACAGGAAAAAAAATCATACAAACTGTCAGCATCTAGAAAAATTGTTCAGTATTTTTGACAAAAAGGTCAATGGTGGATACTCACCTTTTGCCTTTTGGACTTAAAAATATATATAGTCAGCAAATTGGCAGTTCTTAGTGACTATGTAATTCAATGAGGTACCAGGAGAAATGCAGTTTCTTGTCTGCTACACTGTGCTTTACAATCTCAAGAAATCTTGGGACACTTGAGCCTGACCTTCATATTCTCATTGTTATTGAACCAAGAAAAAAAGAAAGAAAAAAATGTGTTTGCTTCTTAAAATTATTAATGATTTTACAGTTACTTAGTAGGAATAAGGAACTTGCAGAAATTCACCTTATTCAGATATAGCATCATTTTTCTCTGCATATAAATGTCTACTACCTTGAAATATATTAGAAATATTAACCAAATATTTAACATAACAAATTAAAAAGCCCCCAAAATTTCAGGTTGCAATTTTGTAAAAAAAAAAAAAAAATCCATACTCTGACTATGCTGAAATCTCTACATATCTTTAATAATTAAGAAAAAATCTCAGAAAAAAGGCAGGATGAAGTGAGATGAAATGTTCTATAGACATGCTGTATAATATGGCAGCCAAGAATTACTGAACAATTGAAATATAAGTATATTTCAAAATAAGCTGTGCTCATATGTAAATACATACTAGATTTTGAAGACAGTATGGAAAGAAGAATGTATAAATCTCATTAATATGTTTGTAGTAATTAAATGATGAGATGATAATATTTTGAAAAAATTGAGTTAAACAAAATATATTATTAAAATTAATTTCATTTTCTATCAAGCAACTAGAAAATTTTAAATTACCTATGTTTAGATTTTGTGGTTCTTATTATGTTTCTATCAGGCTAGGATTCTCTGTAGAATACTCATAGTTCTTTCATTTACAGTTACTTTTCTATGGCAAAAATCTATCTAAATTCAGTAATGAGCAGTCTTATCACCAGGGTAGGGCTGCCAACTGACCAGGTGGTTATTGTTCTCCCAGCTTTGTGGACAAATCCTATCAGGTGGCCCTAGTGGTAAAGAACCCGCCTGCCAATGCAGGAGATATAAGAGACATGGATTCAGTCCCTGACAGTGGAGGATTCCCTGGAGGAGGGCATGGCAACCGACTCCAGTATTCTTGCCTGGAGAATCCCATGGACAGAGGAGCCTGGTGGGCTACACTCCACCAGGTTGCAGGGAGTTGGACATGACTGAAGCAACTTAACACACATGCCTAACTAGCTCATGCTAATTGCATCTTCCCAATTACCATAACCTTGAAAATATTAAGTCAGAATGTATGATTCTATATCCCATTTTTGCTATTCTAAAAGCTGAAACTCCAGTACTTTGGCCACCTCACGAGAATAGTTGACTCATTGGAAAAGACTCTGATGCTGGGAGGGATTGGGGGCAGGAGGAGAAGGGGATGACAGAGGATGAGATGGCTGGATGGCATCACGGACTTGATGGACTTGAGTCTGAGTGAACTCCGGGAGATGGTGATTAACAGGGAGGCCTGGCGTGCTGCGATTCATGGGGTCGCAAAGAGTCGGACACAACTGAGCGACTGAACTGAACTGAAAGCTTTATTTTCTAACTTTACTTGCTTATTCATCTGTGTTTCCCCCTGTGAATTCCTGAGGATGAAGCATTTCTGTCTTTGCACTTTTTTGAGGTAAGATTTACAAGAAGTGAGATTGTACTTGCATAGGATAGATGCGAAATAAATATCAATACACATTAAATGTCCCCAAATCCCATCCGTATTTTATTTGAGATGTTATATATTTATTTCCTTATTGGATTATTTCTGCCTCCCCTCTCTAGAAAGTTCTCTAAATGCAAGAATTTGGTTTAGTTTAATAATTGCCATTATATATATCTACAGTTTAGAATATTGCCTGACAAAATGATATTCAAAAGTATCTGATGGATGAATGAAAGCAGAGCACTTGAGAAGCACCAGAGAGAGTGCAGAGTCAGTTTAAGCTGTCAAGGCAAACACCTTTTTTTTTTTTTTTTACCCCTTTCTGCACATAATGAGATTTTACTTTCCAAACCATCATAGTTAAGGAAATAGCCCTCCAACTTATCCTTATTAATAAAAGGGTGTTTTTTTTCTTTCTTTTCCAATTGTCAGCTCTCTGACAGAACATCCTATTCCATATTTGTATATTTCAAGGAGCAGATTATAAATATCAGTTAAGGCAAAGTGTTTCACAGATTATCATTTTGTTGTTCTTGTGTGAATAGTTGTCTCAGCTTTGATCTACCTCTGCCCCATTTCAGGTCAGTTTTTAATTTCTTGAGCAAGGAGAGCTTCTTTTAAGGGACATTCATAATTATCAAACAGAGTATTCCTGAAAGTTTTCTTGGAAGTATTTTGAAGCTGTCATTGGTATACTTAGGTGATTTGGAGGAAAAGCAAGGGAGCTAAACATTGTTTTTATCACCAGTAAGTGCATCTAGATCAAAATAAATAAGACATATTCATTTTCTAAATGTTTGTTAGTGTATTTATTATAAATTTCTAATATTAAAAATCTCTCATTAATGGATAACATGTTTTATTAATTTTCATCATATAGATTCTCTG
>SJYQ01002428.1:184182-202704 GCA_006410935.1 Redunca redunca
TGAATTAGAGATCAAAATCATTTTAAAAGAGGGCAGAAAAATTAACAAAAGGGAACTTCAATCCTATGGAACTAAGACAATGTCTTTATTTTAGAAAGTAAAATTTCTTTGAAGTCCTAAAAACTTCACGTTACCTATCAAACAAAGACAGAAATTTCCCCCAGTCACTTATATAAAAAAAGACAATCTCAGGCAGAAGATTAAACTGTAATATATAAGACCAAGAAAATTTCTAACAAGAGTGTCAGATGCAAAGGATCAAATCTTTATTCAATTCTGAATTGTCACTACGACTTACTGAAAATGCAGTGATTTAGAATTTAGTATTAATATTACTGTCCTTTTCTGGTAGCTCAGATGGTAAAAAATCTGTCTTCAATGCAAGACACCTGGGTTCGATCCCTGGGTTTAGAAGATCCCCTGAAGAAGGGAATGGCAACCCACTCCAGTATTCTTGCCTGAAAAGTTTCATGGACAGAGAAGCCTCCAGGCTATAGTCCATGGGGTCACAAAGAGCCAGATACGACTGAATGACTAACACTCCTTTTTACTTTCTCGCATCTGTACATGACTCCTGGAAAAACCATAGCTTTGACTATACAGACCTTTGTTGGCAAAGTGATGTCTCTGCTTTTTATTACTTTGTCTAGGTTTCTCATAGCTTTTCTTCAAAGGGGAAAGCATCTTTTAATTTCAAAGCTGCAGTCACTGTCCACAGTGGTTTTGGAGCCCAAGAAAATAAAATTTGTCCCTGTCTCCACTTTTTCCCCATGTATTTGCCATGAAGTGATGGGACCGGCTGCCGTGATCTTCGTTTTTTGAATGTTGAGTTTAAAGCCAGTTTTTTTCACTCTCCTCTTTCACTCTCATCAAGAGGTTCTTTAGATCCTCTTCACTTTCTGCCATCAGAGTAGTATCATTTTTATATCCGAGGTTGTTGATATTTCTCCTGGCTATCTGTATTCCAGCTTATAATTCATCCAACCTGGCATTTTGCAGGCTGTATCTTGCATAGAAGTTTAATAAGCAGGAAGAACAGTATACAGCCTTGTCATTTCCTTTCCTAATTTTGAACCAGTCAGTTGTTCCACTGGTTCTAACTGTTGCTTCTTGACCAGCATATAGGTTTCTCAGGAGACAGGTAAGGTGGTTTTGTAATCATCTCTTTAAGAATTTTCTGGTTTGTTATAACCCACACACTCAAAGGTATCAGCATAAACCATGAAGCGGAAGCAGATGTTTTTCTGGAATTCCCTTGCTTTCTCTATGATCTAACAAATGTTGGCAATTTCATCTCTGCTTCCTCATCATCTTGGAAACCCAGCTTGTACATTTGGAAGTTCTCAGTTCAAACACTACTGAGGCCTAACTTGAAGCATTTTGAGACTAACCTTGTTAGCAAGTGATAGCAGCACAATTTTATGGTTGTTTGAACATTCTTTAGCATTTATCTTCTTTGGGACTGGAATAAAAACTAACCTTTTTCAGTCCTGTGGCTTCTGCTGAGTTTTCCAAATTTGTTGGCATATTGAGTGCAGTACTTTCACAGCATCATCTTTTAGTATTTTAAATAGCTCAGCTGGAATTCAATCACTTCCACTAGCTATTTTCTAGTAATGCTTCCCACTTGACCTCACACTCCAGGATGTCTGACTCTCCATAAGTAAACACACCATCATGATTATTCATGTCATTAAGATCACTTTTGTATAGTTCTGTGTATTCTTGTCACCTCTTGTTTATCTCTTCTGTTTCTGTCAGGTCCTTGCCATTTCTGCTCTTTTTCGTGCCCATCTTTTCATGAAATATTCCTTGATATCTTCAGTTTTCTTGAAGACATCTTTAGTCTTACCCCTTCTGTTGTTTTTCTCTATTTCATTATATGGTTCATATAAGAAGACATTCTTATTTCTCCTTGCTATTCTCTGGAACACTGCATTCAGTCGGAGGAGGAAATGGCAACTCACTCTAGTATTTTTGCCTAGAAAATCACATAAACAGTATGAAAAGGCAAAAAGCTATGACACCAGAAGATGAGCCCCTCCAGATCAGAAAATGTTGAATATGCTACTGGGAAAGAGTAGATAGCAATTACGAATAGCTCTAGAAAGATTGATGTGACTGAGCCAAAGTAGAAATGGCACTCAGTTGTGGCTGTGTCTGTTGGTGACAGTAAAGTCCAATGCTGTAAAGAACTATATTGCATAGGAATCTGGAATGTTAGGTCTATGAATTAAGGTAAATTGGATGTGGTTAAGCAGGAGATGGCAAGATTGAAAATCTATATTTTAGGCATCTTTGAACTAAAATGAACACAAATGAGTGAATTAGTTCAGATGACCATTATATCTAATACTGTGGGCAAGAATTCCTTAAAAGAAAAATACTAGTCCTCATAGTCAATAGAAGATTCTGAAATGCAGTACTTGGGTGCAATTTCAAAAATGACAAAGTGATCTCAGTTCATTTCCAAGACAAACCATTCAACATCACAGTGATCCAAGCCTACACTCCAACTACTAATGCTGAATAAGCTGAAGCTGACCAGTTCTATGAAGACCCACAATACTTCATATTGTGTGGCATTTCACGTGTGTGTGTGTGAAAGTCGCTCAGTCATGTCTGACTCTTTGTGACCCCATGGACTATAGAGCTCATGGAATTCTCCAGGCCAGAATATAGGAGTGGATAGCTGTTCCCTTCTCCAGGTAATCTCCCCAACCCAGGGATAGAATCCAGTTCTCCTGCATTTCAGGCAGATTCTTTACCAGCTGAGCCACCAGAAAGCCCACACCCTCTAACACAAAAGAAGATTTCTTTTTCATGATATGAAATTGGAATACAAAAGTAGGAAATCAAAAGATACCTGGAGTAACAAGTAAGTTTGGTCTTGGAGTACAAAATGATGCAGAACAAAGGCTAACAGAGTTTTGTCAAGAGAACACACTGTTCATAGCAAACACCCTCTTCCAACAACATAAGACATGCCTTTACACATGGACGTCACCAGACTGTCAATACCGAAATCAGGTTGATTATGTTCTTTGCAATCAAAGATGGAGAATCTCTATAGAGTCAGTAAAACCAAGACCTGGAGCTGACTGTGGCTCAGATAATGAGATCATTATTGCAAAATTCAGGCTTAAATTAGAGAAAGTGGAGAAAACCATAGGCCACTAAGATATGATCTAAATCAAATCCCTTCCTATTATACAGTGGAGGTGACAGATTCAAAGGTTTAGATCTGCTACACAGAGTGCCTGCAGAACTATGGACTGAGGTTTGTAACATTGTACCAGAGGCAGTGACCAAAATCATCCCAAAGATAAAGAATTGCAAGAAGGCAAAGTGGTCGTCTGAGGAGGGTTTACAAATAGCTGAGGAAAGAAGAGAAGTGAAAGGCAAGGGAGAAAAGGAAATATATACCCAACTGTATGATGACTTTTTAGAGAGAACCAATATAGCACAAACCATGAAAGAAATAACTGAAACACTGTGTGTCATTAAAAGTAAAAATTTTTGCTCTTTCAAAGACAATGTCACGAAAATAGGAAGACAAGCCACATACTGAAATATTCATAAAAGACTCATCTCAAAAAGGAATATTTTCCAAAATATACAAAGAACTTTAAAACTCAACAATAAGAAACAAACAATCCAATTAGAAAACGGTCCAAAGACCTTAAACAGATGTTTCAACAAAAATATACAGATGGCAAATAAACATATGAAAATATGCTTCACATCATTTCTCATCAGGAAAATGCTAGCTTAAACAATAACAAAATGCCATTAGACAGTTATTAGAATAGCCAAAATATGAAACATTGACAACGCTAAATTTTGGGTAAAATGTGAATTAATAGTAACTCTCCTTTATTGCTGGCAGGAAAGCAAAATTTGGAGGACAATTTGATGGTTTCTTACTAAGCTTACATAATTTTGCCATATGATCCAGCAATTAAATTCCTTGAATTGAATACTTGTGTCCACACAAAAACCTACACTCAGACATTTATAGCAGCTTTATTCATAACTTCCAAAACTTATAAGCAACCAAGCTGTCATTCAGTATATGGATGAATAAACTGTGTTACATTGATATTATGGGATATCATCCCGTGATAGAAACAAATGGGCTATCAAGCCATGAAAGGACATGGAGCAATCTTAAATGCATACTAGTAAATATGAAGAAACTAATCTGAAAGTTTTCATGTTGTATGATTCCAATTATATGACAATCTATAAAAGGTAAAATTATAACAGAAAAAAATAAAATTAGTAGTTTCTAAGGGTCAGGGTCAGGGCTTCCCTGGTAGCTCAGATGGTAAAGAATCCACCTGCAATGCAGGAGACCTGGATTTGATCCCTGGGTCAGGAAGATCCCCTGGAGAAAGGCATGGCAACCACTCCAGTATACTTGTCTGGAGAATCCCATGGACAGAGGAGCCTGGTGGGCTACAGTTCATAGGGTCACAAACAATTGGACATGACTGAGTGGCTGAGCACACAAGAATCAAGGTCAGGGAAGGGTGACCAGGCAGAGCAAAAAGAATTTTGGGGGTAATCAGACTATTCTGTTTGATACTAGAATGCTGGTCCTTCCCTGGTGGCTCAGTTATTAAAGAATCTTCCTGTAATGCAAGAGACTCAGGTTTGATCTGTAGGTTGGGAAGATCCCCTGGAGAAGGTCAGGGAGATCTCCAGGAGCAGGAGAGTAGGAATGCTGACTTTTTACAACTAGGGTAAGGCCACAGAATTCAGATATCACAATGTAAGTGGCTACAATTGGATTTTAATTTGAAATAGCTATACTGAGCCTGCCAATGCAGGATACATAAGAGAATTGGGTTCAGGGAGAAGGGAATGGCAACCTACTCCAGTATTCTTGCCTGGAGAATTCCATGGACAGAGGAGCCTGGTGGGCTACAGCCCATGAAGTCACAAACAGTCGGATACAAATGAGGGACAAAGCACACACAGATGCTAGAATGTCAGTACATTTGTCCAAACACAGAATACAATACCAAGAGTGAACTTAATTGTAAATCGTAAACTTTTAGTGACTCTAATGTTTCAATGTGTCCTTCAACTCTAATGTGTGTACCACTCTAGCAGGGGATACTGATAATTCAGGAAGCCATGTATATAAGGGGGAGGGAGTATATGGAAATCTCTGTACCTTCTGCTTTGAACCTAAAACTGCAAGTTTAAAAATCTGTTTTTAAACTATAGCAGCTATTCATTACTAATATGTAAAGATTTCTTTTATTCACTTCAAACACATAGTTCTGAGAAAACTTGCTGATTAAAACCCTCAGCTGTGAGAAACGTAACCATCTGAAATTAAATCAGTCAGAATGAAACATTCTGCCTTTGCTTAAAGGATCTGAACTATTTGGGTCACTACTGAAGTAACCTTAATTTCCAACCTCAATTCTTCAGATTAGAATAATTTTTTGATTCACTTTTTTGTTGTTTTTTGTTTTTATTGCATTCCTCATTTATTCTAACTTTGTAGTTTCTGGAAAAACAGAACTCAAAGTCATCTTCTTAGTATGACAGGTAATCAGACTATAGCATTTCTAACAGAAACTGAATGAATGTTTTCAACTAGACATGGCAAAGGCCACATAATCTAAGCAATCATGGCTTCCTGACCAATGATTTTCTCAGTCCTGCTTTTCCTGCCTCCTGGGTAAGACTGCTGTGATAAACATCTAGTAATGTTTCATGCTTCTTCCAGGTGCTCATTAGAAACAGGCATTAGGCAGAAATGTGAGCCCTATTAAAAGTCCCTTCCCATTCCCTTTTAATTATCTGCCCCATTTTTTTCTCAAGGATAATGTTCACCAATACTGCAGAAAACTAAAATAAACCAAATTTTGTTTTATTGGTGTACAATAAACCAAATTTTGTTTTACTGGTGTATTCCTAGTGGTATTTATTAGACAGATTTTCTCAATATGAAAATGTGTAACTTAACACAGGTTGGTAGAAATTTGCAGATTGATTCTTCAGTTCCAATTCTCCTTTCTCCATCAACAGTTTTTGATCTTCCCATTCTTAGCTACATGACTCTAGTAGAATTGACTTCCTGAAACAAACCTCTCTAGCTGAAAATGAATTCAAATCAATGGAAAAAAGTTATTTCTAAGATTTCAAAAGATAGCAGAAGACAAACTCTAATTTCTCTTGGAATGTAAATCATAAAAATGTGCAAAAAGGTGCAGTCTGAATATGTCCTAGTGATCTTACTATCCTAACAGGAGAGTCTGGAATTCCAGTGTGGAAACTTACATCATCAAAGCACATCAGAGAGACAGATGTGAAGTCCTATAGGAGACTGGACCCAATATTGCCTGCCTCTAACCTTTCGTTAGAGGCAGGTCAATAAAATCCTAAAAATAGGTCAATAAAATCCATTCTTTATTTAAGCTACACTGAAGCTTGTTTGTTTGTTTTAAATGAACTTGAAAATATCCTATTATAAATGACTCTGACCTAAAGACATAGAGAATATAGTAAAAGTTCAGAGGCGATACCAGTTTTGCTGACTCCATATACACCATGGTAGAAAAAAGCAGACTAGTCTATTCCCACTGTGGCTCAGATCATCAGCTCCTCATAGCAAAATTCAGGCTTAAACTAAGGAAAGTGGGGAAAACCACTAGGACAATCAGGTATGAGACTTAAACAAAATCCCCTATGAATATACACTGGAGGTGATGGATAGATTCACAGGATTAGATCTAGTAAACAGAGTGCCTGAAGAACTATGGACAGAGGTCCATAATACCGTACATAAGGCAGCCAAGAAAAACCATAACAAAGAAAAAGAAATGCAAGAAGGCAGAGTGGTTGTCTGAGGAGGCTTTTCAAATAGCAGAGGAAAGAAGACAAGCAGAAAGCAAGGGAGAAAGAGAAAGGTACATTCAACTAAGTGCAAAGTTCCAGAGAACAGCATGGAGAGACAAGAAGGCCTTCTTCAATGAACAATGCAAACAAATAAAGGAAAACAACAGAAAGGGTAACACTAGAGATCTCTTCAAGAAAACTGGAAATATCAAAGGAACATTTCATCCAAAGATGGGCACAATAAAGGACAGAAAGGGTAAAGACCTAATAGAAATAGAAGAGATCAGGAGGAGAAGGAAAACCTACAGAAAAGAACTATACAAAAAAGATCTTAATGACCTGGATAACCAAGATGCTTTAGTCTCTCACTCAGAGCCAGACAATTCTGGAGTGTGAAGTCAAGTGGGCCTTAGGAAGCAATGGTACCAATAAAGTTAGTGGAGGTGATGAAATTCCAGTAGATCTATTTAAAATCTTAAAAAAAATGATGCTATTAAAGTGCTCGCAATATATCAGCAAATTTGGAAAACCCACCGGTGGCCATTAGGACTGGAAAATGTCAATCCTCGTTGCAATTCCCAAGAAGGGCAGTACTAAAGAATGTTCAAATCAATGGACAATTGCACTCATCTCCCATACTAGTAAGATTATGCTGACAATCCTCCACACTAGTCTTCAGCACGTGAACTGAAAACATGCAGATGTTCAAGCTGGGTTTAGAAAAGGCAGAGGAACCAGGGATCAAAATACTAACATTTTCTGGATCATAGAGAAAGCAAGAGAATTCCAGAAAAACATCTACCTCTGTTTCATTGACTATGCTAAAGCCTTTGACTGTGTGGATTATAACAAACTATGGAAAACTCTTAAAGAGATGGGAATACTAGACCGTCTTACCTGTCTCCTGAGAAATCTGTATGTGGGTCAAGAAGCAACAGTTAGAACCCTGTATGGAACAACTGACTGGTTTGAGATTGAGAAAGGAGTACAAGGCTGTTTATTGTCACCCTGTTTATTTATCTTAAATGCAGGGTGCATAGTGCAAAAGGCCAGGCTGGATGAGTTACAAGCTTAAATCAAGATCGCTGGGGGAAATATTAACAACCTCAGATATGTGGATGATACCACTCTAATGGCAGAAAGCAAAGAGGAACTAAAGAACCTCTTGATGAAGGTGAAGGAGGAGAGTGAAAAAACAAAAAAAAAACTGGCTTAAAACTAAATATTAAGAAACTAAAATCATGACATCTGGTCCCATCACTTCATGGTAAATAGAAGGGGGAAATGTGGAAGCAGTGACAGAGTTCCTCTTCTTGGGCTCTGAAATCATTGCAGATGGTGACTGCAGCCATGAAATCAGATGATTACTTCTTGGCAAGAAAACTATGACAAACCTACCAGTGTTTTAAAAAGCAAAGACATCACTTCACTGACAAAGGTCTGTATAGCCAAGGTTATGGTCTTTCCAGTAGTCATGTATAAATGTGAAATCTGGACAACAAAGAAGGGAGAGTGCCAAAGAATTGACGCTTTCAAACTGATTTTGGGGGAAACTCTTGAGAGTTACTTGGAAAGCAAGGAGATCAAAATAGTCAATCTTAAAAGAAACCAACCCTGAATATTCATTGGAAGGACTGAGGCTGAAGCTGAAGCTCCAATACTTTGGCCACCTGATGTGAACTGCTGACTTCTTGAAAAAGACCCTGATGCTATGAAAAACTGAAGGCAGAGAAGAGGGTGTTAGAGGATGGGATAGTTAGATGGCATCACTGATTCAATGTATATGAACTTGGGCTAACTGGAAGATGGTGAGGGACAGGGAAATTTGGCATGCTGCAGTCACAAAGAATCAGACATGACTTGGTGACTGAACAACAACAACTATTCCCACTAACACTGGCCCATCTCCACGGCAATGAAATGACACAGTGACCTAGGAGTTGTTTGTTTGATGCTGCTGCTGCTAAGTCGCTTCAGCTGTGTCCGACTCTGTGTGACCCCATAGACGGCAGCCCACCAGGCTCCACCGTCGCTGGGATTCTCCAGGCAAGAACACTGGAGCGGGTTGCTATTTCCCTCTTCAATACAAGAAAGTGAAAAGTGAAAGTGAAGTCGCTCAGCCATGTCCTACTCTTAGCAACCCCATGGACTGCAGCCCACCAGGCTCCGCCATCCATGGGATTTTCCAGGCAAGAGTACTGGAGTGAGGTGCCATCGCCTTCTCCATGTTTGTTTGGTAGTGTTCCTTAATAACAGTAGAGAGATGTCTTGTACGTTTCATGAAGCCAGTATCTGATTGAGGGGAAAAAAAAAAAAGGCAACCTTGAGGGTATTAAAATCTTGGAGATTTTTTACTTATTTTGGAAAAGAGAGAATTGAATAGACTCTTAATTATTGCTTTTCAGCATTGAGACACTCTAAAATATTCTCTGCCTTCAAAGAGAAAAACATTTGTAAGTTTTGCTAGTACTGTTCTTTGAAGGCAAGAAAAGTGAGGCCTGTAATGAATGAAATAAGAAGTAATAGTGAAAATAATACCTACATTTTATAGCTTCATCATTCTGTTTTAGATTGTACATAGTTTATTCCTCTCTTTCTGAAGTATTATAATTATAGTCATTTCACTCTATAGACAAGAAACACGTGTGGAGAGCAACTTTTCCAATATTGCCCAAAAGCAGCTACAAAAGATAAACCTGGAATTTGAATCCATGTCTCTCACCCTCCAAGGAACACATACCTAACTACTAGCTGTGTTTCATCACTAGAATCCAAATACTTTGATTCTCAGTCCAGAGAACCAAAACATCTTTAAAGATGGGATCAAATTTATCAGTTTGCTTCTCAAGGAAATTATTAGTAAAAATTTTAGAAACATTATGTCTTTGACAGATAATTATTTCTATAAATGCTATTTTAATAGCTACATCCTATCTTTTTCTATTTGTGTGTGTGTGTGTGTGTGTGAGGAGCCTAGGAGTCCTTTATTCAATAATAAATAGCAACTACTTACTCTTTTAATATTTGTGCTGATAATACAATTTCTCATGGAATTGACATTTTAGTGGGAAAAAAGAGATATTGAGAAAGTGAAATAGCAAATATATAATGTTAGAAGCTACTTCAGAAAACCAATCTGGAAAAAAGAACAGAGTAGTATATATTGCTAGACTAATGAGAGGATAGAGTCTGAAAATATAAAAATCAAGGAAAGACAAGTGAAACAATTGAGAAAGTCATTTAAAAATCTGAAAGAAGAGCTCTTCAACTTAAGAAAGTAAGAACAAAACTATTTAGGTGAGAATAACTTGACAATTTGAAAGAATAGCATAATTCCAGTGGCTGAAGAGAAGGAAGCAATTAGGTAGAGATAGGAGATAAGTTGGAAAAGTTGGTAATTTCATCTGTGTTATGAGGACTAGAAACATGAATGACTTTGCAGGACATATTGAGTTTTTTTTTTTTTCAGAGTTTCATGGAAGGGGATTGGAGTTTCAGTTAAATGTGCCAATAAATTTCAAGTTTGATAACTAATAATCAATTTTTAAGTGAATTGGCATTATAAATATGTTTATATAAAATCATATCTTGAGTGTAAAATGTAAGTGTTAAAATGTTTTCCTAAAGCATATTTGCCATTTTCAAATATACCATAACTTTACTTCTCTGAGTCTTATTATGTTATCACATTAGTTCTTTGTTATATAAACAAATTTAAATAATCTAACTTTTATGCTTAAAAAAGCCAGTGTCAAAAGTAAAACTATTTTCAGGAAATCACAGAAAGTTTTATTGCCTAAATATACTTTTGAGAAAGTTAAATGCAGTTCAAAGCAAGAATTTATAAATAATATTACATCCTCTCTTGGCTAAAGTGTTCAGAACTGTAGACATAATATAGTTTTAACTTTTTGCATTCAATATTCATTATGCATTCATCTCAATGAAATATATTTCTCCTCTGGGTTTTAATAGTTCCAAGCAAAATCTTCTTTAGGAAAACAGAATTCATCTTATATTTTGTGGTCTTTATACTGTTTTAGCACAATTGGACTTTAGCTCAATTGACATGGCAGTCATCAGAGGAACTAATTTTCCACTATCAGAAAAAAATATTCACCTGTTTTTTATCTGGATTGTATCAGGATGTTCTCTTCAACCAGTATATCTATCCTCTGGTTTCCAGTATATCCCATAGCCATATCTGGACTTCTGAACTACATAGCTGTGTATTAAATATGCATATATGTTGCAATAACTTGATGTGATTTCACTCTTGGCATAGAAAAAATAAGTGTTATTAGACTAAATCCCCCACTAATAACAGCTATAAAATCTGGCTAAAATACAAAAACAGTGTTTGAAGGCATAAAGAATTAAACATGATAGCCAACGTTTGAGAGAGAATATTTTGAAGGACAGGAAATACACAGATGTGAGTGTTAAATTTCCACCTATTCCCAGGCTTGAAATTTTATTATTTACTGTTTGATATCAAAGAGCAAAAGCACACAGTGGTCCAGAGATTGTGACAGTCTCGCTGGGCTGAGCAGACAGAAACTGTCATTGAGGCCTAACAAATAAGGATGACTTTATGAGTCAAGATGCAGAGGAAAGAGAACCAGAAAAAAGGAAGTCCAACATTCTGAATGCAATTTATTTTTATTTTTTGATGCCAAAGATTCTAATTCTTAGGGTAATATTTGTAAATGATGAATCTACAGCAGTTTCTAAAGCTAAGCAGATATTTCAACAGCCTTATCACATTAGAGAGATGCAAGTTAGCATTTAAGGTTTGTTCAAGTATAAGGGGCCAAGTAAATATACCAGCCTTTCAGTTCAACCTTACAAATATAATGCCCTGAGGGAAAAAAAGGCAAACTGGAAATTTATCAATATTGGCTAAGAGGGTGATATGCCCTTATCCTAATTACTGGAAGAAAATGAAATCCTTTCTGAAGGAGGATATTATTATGCAGAGTCTGTACTATGTTTAATACACAATATCCAGCATGTAAGCTAAGAATTGATGCTTTTGAACTGTGGTGTTGGAGAAGACTCTTGAGAGTCCCTTGGACTGCAAGGAGATCCAGCCAGTCCATTCTGAAGGAGATCAACCCTGGAATTTCCCTGGAGGGAATGATGGTAAAGCTGAAGCTCCAGTACTTTGGCCACCTCATGCAAAGAGTTGACTCATTGGAAAAGACTTTGATTCTGGGAGGGATTGGGGCAGGAGAAGAAGGGGACGACCAAGGATGAGATGGCTGGATGGTATCACTGACTCGATGGACGTGAATCTGAGTGAACTCCGGGAGCTGGTGATGTACAGGGAGGCCTGGCGTGCTGCGATTCATGGGGTCACAAAGAGTCAGACACGACTGAGCGACTGAACTGAACTGAACTGAAGCTAAAACTTACCTGTAATATAAGGAGACAAAATTCAAAACATCAAAATTATGAAAAGTAGAGATAGAGAAAATAATAGATAAAAAAATTTTAAATCCCAAGGATTAGCATGTTCATTAAAGAAAATTTTAAAAACATCACAAAGAACAGAAGTAAAAACAAATAACAAAAGGTGACTCATATAGCTAAAAAATGCAATGGTTGATATTAAAATTCAGTAGACAGACTTATCCGACTAGACTGAGCAGAAAAGATAATTGAAAAACCAGAATACAGGTCAGTAGAATGAACAGAGATTAAAGCACAAAGCAAAAAAATGATGTTGAAAACCGAGGGAAAAAAAACAAAATGAAAAGATATGATAAGTGTGTTTGGAGGTGTGTGAAGAGATATGAGTAATAACAACGCAGCAGTAAAACTCGAGATGGTACTGCCGAGAATTATCCAAAATTGACGAAATGCGTTATGGTAGTCTCCCTCCAAACTGACTCACGGAGACCCCCACTCCTGATATCCATGCCTTTGTGTTGAGCGTTGGCTGGACCTAGGCTCTCACTTCTAACTGGTAGAATGAAGAAGAATTAATGGTCTCTAACTCCAAGTCCACAAGGCCACAAGAAACAGTGTGTCATCTTGTTCTCTCTTTTGATCACTTATTCTGGAAGAAGCCAACTACATGAAGAGGCCTTCGAAGGAAGGACCTGAAGCCCCTGCCAACTTCCATGGTTGTAAGTGTGAATGTGTATCCTTCAGCTGTCAGATAACAACTACCGCACCAAGAGCTTAACTGCAACATCATGAAAGACCTTGGTCAGAACCACCCAGGTAAGCCACTCTTGAGTTTCTGATATTAAAAACCTTTATGAAACAATAAACATTTCCTTTAAGTAACCAATTTGCGGATAATTTGTTATTAAACAACAGATAGCTAATACAATCACATGGTCTAAAAATGAAACCAATGGTATGGCTACAAAACATTTTGTTAAAACCTTAGAGATAAAAATAGCACCCAAAAGGATTGTTTAGTCAGACAAAAGATCATTTAAAGTTTTTAAAAGTACAATTCTCTAAATAAATAATAGGCCTCCTAAGAAGTATAAGGACATTATTACTCAGGAGGAATATGTTAGAAAAGTGCTTGTTTTGAAGAAATCTATTGGTATTTTTATTTATTGTTGTTGTTGTCAAATGTCTTTTTTTGGTGACAAGAAAAGATTCACAGGATATCTACAACGATTTTCATATTCAGCAAGGTGCCAGCTTAAACTCAAAGAAATAGTACAAAATGAACAGAACCCTATGGACATCCAAAATTCTGACAGAAAATAGATTAAAAAAAAAAGCTATTTGGCTGTAAACACATGCTAAGTTTCATGAAAAAGGAAATATGGTTCAGAAGGTGAATCAGGACCAAAGAGTAATTTCAAGAGACAGGAAAAGTTATTTCCAGGGATAAGTAAAAGTAAATTATAACCAAGGAATTTCCAACATAAGTCCTACTTTCTAATTTGCCATCTATAAATAGCTCAATTAACTGATAAAAATTGTTTTCTGCTAATCTTCAAAAGACATTTTATCTCTTTCAAGAATGTATATCTTCATGGAGTTTTATAACCAATAGGAAATTTAGAGATCCACTAATCTAACATTTATGTAGAAGTTAAAAGTCTTTCCACCTGCAGAATCAGGATCATGACCCAGACTAATGTTGTCAGTAAAAATGTCAGTATAAATTCAGTGAATGGCCTTTTGTCTTCACTATGGCTATATCTCTTAACCTAATATGCAATTTCATTAATGCATATTAAACACTTTTCTCCAATTATATAAGGAGGATTTGGTGTGATAGCTTTGTTGTGACAACTAAGTAAAATGAAATATTTAAAAGCTTAAGGTGCCCATTTGTTGCTCAAAGCATAGGTTTTTCTTCTTGTATTTGGAATATTTGAGGTTCCTCCCTTTCACCTTTCCCAATGTCAAAAGCAAAGAAGAGCAAAATAACAATGACCACAAGGAATAGCAACAACAAAAACCACAACCGCATCATGAATGAAAATTTCTATTACCAAAAGATGGAAATAAAGAAAAAAGAAAAGCTTAAAGGTGTTCCATTGGGCCAGCTGAATTATTATTATACATATTTCTATACTTTTATGGCATAAAAGTACCTAGATATATATAAGTAATTGCCAATATTTGAAACACCAAAACTAGAATGAATGAGCATTCAGTAAAGAATATGAAGCTAATACGCTATAGGCTTCATCTTTGAAAGAAATAAATTATCAATTATAAATTGGCAGAAATGGCCATTGAGTTTTTAAAAACACCATTAATAAGAAAGATTTGCCCTTCTCTTGCTTATCTTTTTAATAGTGTCTTCCTACTTGCACTTAAAACTCAGCCCCTTATTTTGGTTGATTAAAATAGCTTCAAATTGCTTGGCACTCTTAGGTGTCCCCCTCTTGAATGTTGGCAGGTCCGTGGTTGCTCTGACAAATAGCATACAGCGGAAGTGATCTATATCTGCTTTCAGATCCTAGCTTCAAGAGACTGACATCATCTTCTTCCTCTCTCAGAATACTTGCCCCTGGAATTCTGAGCTGCCCGGGTAAGTCCACCTATCATGAGGCTATGATTCTGAGGACATCAAGATAGAAGATGATGTAGAAAAAACAACAACAACAACAAAAGAAACCCTGAGATAATATGAAAAGATGTCTAGCCAGTCTCCAACTGTTCTAGCCCCCAGCTGTTTGACTTATCCCAACTGAGATGCTATAGTTTGTGGAGTAGAAACAAGTCTTTCCCTGTGTGCTCTGCCTAAATCTTGGATCCACAAGTATAAAGAATAACAAAATAGATGCTGTTTTAAGCCTCTAAACTTGGTGATAGTTTATTATGCTATAATAGAGAACCGGAGCATTGACCATGATAAAGTCTAGAGTTAGGTATTAGAGAAAAATCAAGCACCTATTTAGGGAGTTTTCTTAATACCACTCAACCTCCAAATGGAAGAAAATGTATCCAAACTTCAAATATGTCCTAAAAATTTGTAATTAGGTCACAATTCCAATAGCAATGTTTGGAAAGCAAAGGTAAATTAACAAAAGTTACTACAAATAAGGGACTTCCCCAGTGGCTCAGAGGTGAAGAATCTGCCTGCAGTTCAGGAGCTGCAGGAGACATGGGTTCAATTCCTGGGTCAGGAAGATCCCTTTGAGGAGGGCATGGCAACCCACTCCAGCATTCTTATCTGTAGAATCCCATGTACAGAAGAGTCTGGCAGGCTACAGTCCATAGAGTCTTTCTTAGCATGCACGCACACACTACAAATGAGAAGAGTTAATACTTTTGATGAAGAGCAATTTAGTCAAAAAATAAATTTACTGACCACCTATAGTATGACAGACCCCATTAAAGATATTGGAGAAAAAGTGCTAAACTAGAAGAAAGAGTACCTGACCTTGTGGAATTGTACACTTTAGTAGACAGACAAAAAGAAAAGGATGAAGAAAATACTTTTAGTATGAATACGAGCTAATAAAAAATTAGAAAGAAAAGAGATCACCAAGGGAAAAACTACTTTAAATAAAGCAGTCAGGGAGTGTATCTTTGAGCACATGTCATGTAAGATAAGACTTAAAAATGAAAAGGAAGCAACCAGATGAAGAGGAAAGTGTGGGGGCATTTAATGGGAACATAGGTACAACATGTACATGTGCATGTGCTAAGTCACTTGGTCATGTCCAACTCTTTGCAACTGTATGGACTATAGACAATCATGCTCCTCTGTCCATGGGATTCTCCAGGCAAGAATACTGAAGTGGGTTGCTGTGCCCTCCTCTAGGGGATCTCCCTGACCCAGGGATTGAACCCATGTCTCTTCAGTTCAGTTCAGTCGCTTAGTCGTGTCCGACTCTTTGCGACCCCATGAATCGCAGCACATCAGGCCTCCTTGTTGGTGATCCAACTCCCGGAGTTCACTCTAACACGCCCATCGAGTCCGTGATGCCATCCAGCCATCTTATCCTCTGTCGTCCCCTTTTCTGCCTGACCCAATCCCTCCCAGCATCAGAGTCTTTTCCAATGAGTAAACTCTTCACATGTGGTGGCCAAAGTACTGGAGTTTCAGCTTTAGCATCATTCCTTCCAAGAACACCCAGGGCTGATCTCCTTCAGAATGGACTGGTTGGATCTCCTTACAGTCCAAGGGATTCTCAGGAGTCTTCTCATGTCTCCAGAAATGGCAGGTGCGTTTTTATCACTAGTGTCACCTGGGAAGCCCCCCAACATGTACATCTCCACAAAAATAAATAAAAATAGCTTTCAGAAGGGTACAACAGAAAAGTGAGTTTACTGATTCAACAGAGGTGAATCATGCCCAACTGCATAAATCACAGTAAGAGTGTGAAATTTTTTCTGAGAGCTTTGGGAAGCAACTCAAACTTTTAAGTAGTAGAACAATGTGACCCAACTTACATTTTGAAAGATCACCTTTACTGTCATATAGAAAAGAGGACTTCCCTGTAACTCAGATGGTAAAGAATCTACTTGTGATGCAGGAGACCAGTGTTCTATCCCTGGGTCAGGAAGATCTTCTGGAGAAGG
This sequence comes from Redunca redunca, assembly GCA_006410935.1. Lineage (NCBI taxonomy): Eukaryota > Metazoa > Chordata > Mammalia > Artiodactyla > Bovidae > Redunca > Redunca redunca. Next base: position 201,064 of record SJYQ01002428.1, read on the forward strand.
GAAAGGCAATCCACTCCAGTATTGTTGCCTGGATAATTCCATTGACAGAGAAGCCTGGTGGGATACAGTTCAGGGGGTTGCAAAGAGTTGGATACGGCTGAGCAATTAACACACATAGAGAAGTTGAAGCAAATGGACAGGAGATATTGCTAGTAATTCAAATAATAGCTAATAGCAATTGAAGATAAAGATCAATCACATAGCAAAGGAATCTAAAAATTGACAGATATTTCCAAAACAATTCAAATATGTAATCAATACATTTGTCAGATATATAATCAATAAGACTTGCTAAGGAAAGGATAGGAAGGAGTTAACTTGGGGTATGGAATTGACAAATCTGTAATTTTGGTGGTGGAATGTTGAATGAAATGGTTTCTGGCAACTTCTGCTTTTTCAGTGAGTTGAAAGATGAATACTCAGCCCGGATTAAAGATGATGAAGTTTAGAGTTAAAAGGAAGAAGAAATATATCATGGCATGAGAACATGAGCCCAACGAAAAAGCACTAAAAGACAGTTAGGTAGTCTTGAGGATCTGTTTAAAATGTGTGATATGAAATGATTCAGGTCAACCAAGCAGTTATGGGTTATAGTACAAATTGTGAGGAAATAAATGGATATTGGGGTTTAGATCACTTTAATAGCTTTAGGTGTGTATTATTGATATGAAATAAAAGTAAGAAATAATAATGATGGAGTATGTATTGCAGGCTAGGCAAGGAAAAATGAACACCAGAGACTTTCGGTTAATAATGATAAAGTGCCCAGTAAATGTATTAGAGATATCAATGAAATCAAAGATTCACTGCAGTAGAGGTTCTTTAATGAGTGAATTGGAAGAATAGGATATAATAAGAGAGAGAGAGATTTTTGATAGTGATACTTCAGAGGTAAATTATAACCTAAACACATTTATATAACTTGATATAAACTGATAAAAATCTACAAGTGAATTAGAAAATACATTACTACCTAAGATTTAATCATATTAAATTTCTGATGAAGTGCTTTTTAAAAAGAATACTGTATAAATTTGACAGAATATACGGTTAGAATAGCTAATACAAGTAGACATAAATGTGGCAAACTCATTTATAGACAATGTGTGGAATATAACTTGATGGGGTGAGGACCCAAGTTAAGATCCTTCAGTATAGTGGTACCCAACCTTCTTGCCACAAGGTATCAGTTTTGTGGAAAACAATTTTGCCATGGACTGGGGAAAAGAAGACCATTTCAGGATGATTGAAGCACATTACATTTACTGTGCACTTTATTTCTATTATTATTACATCAGCTCCCCCTCAGTTACCTGGTATTGGATCCTGAAGGTTGGGGACCCCCTGGTTTAAACTAATTATGTTCCATGAGCTGAACATAATCCGTGTAAGGGATATAGTTGTAATTTTAGAAGAGCTTACTTTCTATACAAAGAAGATATTGTGGGTTTGATTTTTAAATTTGAGTAATACATCTGGTAGCCAATACAAACATTTTGGATAAAATGAGTTAAATGTCTGGATTTTGTTGCCATTTTCAGGTACATGAGAAAAACCAAACATAGACAATGACATATTTGATAGTTCAAGTGTAATGTAAGATATGCCTCAGGGAGAACATAGACTACATTCATAAGAGGT
>SJYQ01002428.1:203600-217817 GCA_006410935.1 Redunca redunca
TGGAGTGGGTTGCCATTTCCTTCTCCAATGCATGAAAGTGAAAAGTCAAAGTGAAGTCGCTCAGTGGTGTCTGACTCTTCGCAATCCCATGGACTGCAGCCTACCAGGCTCCTCCATTCATGGGATTTTCCAGGCAAGAGTACTGAAGTGGGGTGCCATTGCCTTCTCCAATTGTGTGTATACATTTGACTAAAAAGAATAGAAATTTTAAATTATAAGTTTTAGTAATATTGATATTCAAAGTCAGAAATTAACACATCCCTTCATAAAAGCCAAAAATGTCATGACTGACAACAATTTAACTCATTAATTAATTATATCCCTTCTTTGATTAAGCCATATTACAATAGGATTCTAAATTCTACTCTAAGTGTAAGAGATGAGAAAAGTAAGGTCATCTTATTATAAACAATTCATTCATGTTTAAAGCCACATATATATAGACAAATGATTAAAAGGTGATTTGATTTGAAATTTTTAAAAATAATTATATTTGTTTTAACATACAATATGACAAAGATCCATTTGAAAAGAATAATGAAAAAAGACTGATGAAAAGAAAAGCAAGTTTTAAAAGTGGAGAGTGAAGGAAAATCATATCAATAATCCCTGGTTTAAAAATACAGTCACAAATAAGAACTTCCTAGCGTCTATAACAAAGGGGAAAGTGAACTGTGTGCCATTTGTCTTATTTAGAAAATTATACTAAACATATGAATCTATACATAAAAGCCATAGAGAACAAAATAGATGATATCCTTAAAGAAGTTATATTTTTAAAAGCAGCGACTTTTCTCATGCATATTGCTTCTACATCATCACCTCATTGCTGCTGCTTCACAGTGTGATCTCAGAAGTGCCACTGTCAGGGGGTTTGACTCCACGGTAAAATAAAATGTGAAGAAACATTAATGTGCATTTGACATGGCCCTTAGACCTATTATTTTTTTAACATTTTTTCTGTATCGAAGCACTCTAATGGAAAGATATAAATTATAGTTAATAATTTTGGCTTAATGTATTTACATGATACTAAAAAAAGTACAGTATCAGCCTTCTGAATGATCTTAGACCACCTATTTTTCATGACAAGAGAAAAATGTTTATCCAAAATATATGTTGAATACTTCATACCCAAGTAAGGAAGAAATGCAACTATGAAGCTCAGCTTAAAATCATAGAAGTTTACTTTGCTAGAAAGAAATTGCTAGCTCTTCTTTCCTAACCTACATATAAATAATCTCTGTTGGTGGAGCTCTAAATAAATAAGCACATGCTAGATCAATCACTGCACAGATGGTATTGCCCTTATTTTCAACCAGTGTTTTTCCAAGTAAAAGAGAGGGTAACAAAGGCCCAAAATAACTAATTAGACCAGATATCTGCTTATTTTCTTCCACAGGATATTAGACCAAAAGCTTTGTAAAAGGAGAAGCTGGTGTGAATTTTGAGGGGAGAGTTGGTTCCAATGGCTCTTCATTTTGGAGAACAAGTGAACATCTTTGAATATAAATACCTTTTAAATATCTTTGAGATAGACTGTACTTTGGGAACAACCTCTGCTATAATCATTCCTTTGATGTATTTCTCTTTGAGAAGATGTATTTGTTTGGGATACAAATTGAGGATAGAAGGTATATTTCTTTTTTTTCTTTAAAAGAAGGATAATCACCAAAGCTCAAGCATCTATTTGACATTTTAGTGAAATTTCTTTATCCACTTCTTGTTTCTATAGTAACTCATGTTGCTGTAATAAAATGACCTGGATTGGCATCACTGTTTTCAGGTGAGATTCTTGAGATTGAATTTCCAGGCTATTTAGCACTGAATAATTTCCAACTATAGTTGTAATCTGTTTAGACTTGTGAAATCTTAAATTACCATCCAGGTATAAATGAGCAAACATTTCATTAAAAAATGAAGAGCTTTATGACAATATCTTTCCTTGGAAAATGGAGCCACCTGAGCTTTTCTAATAGCTGGNTGACATCCATTAGTGGTTTTCTCTGAAATTGAAAACATTTTCCATCTGTTCATACACACTCATTACAAAGTAGTTAAGAGCCTGTGGGATCACAAAGGCACATTTTGGCAAATTACAAAATATCAAAATGAGTTATTGAAGAGGCAGCGATGACTCTATAATAAGCTGCTCAAACCTGCAATTGTCAGGTTTTGTGTAAGAAAAAACATCTGTATGCTAAAACCTAGTTTACTTTTTACTGCTTGGGACCCTTCCATTTGATGGAATTCATTTCTGTGCCTATGACCCAGATTTTTTCTTCTAAGGGAATTTGTATAATTTTGTGAATTTTCAAAAATAGACTGCTATTTAATCGATCCTCTTCAGAGGAACACATGGCAGCAATGGGCTGAAATAAAGGCAGTGCAGGATTCAGCTGAGCACCAAGAAGAAGATTTTGGTTGTCAGTTGACTAAATAACGGAAAATAAGCAGAGCTGGTGATAGAGGCCCTTCACGTGGATATCTTCAGGAATAGAATACATGGTCTTTCCTGCTGGATCCTGAAGACATTCTCTTGTCCAATGGATGGTGAAAGATCCAGATGATCTTTGGCAGATGTTTCAGTGATTTATTTTTCTGTCCTTACTCAATAATATATTACCTATGAGCAAGCTGCTTATGTGTCACCTAGAAGTTAAGCAAGCTGCTTATGTGTCACCTGGAAGTTATGGTCTGAAGGACTGTGATATATGACAGGTAAAGTTTAACCTAAGGTGCAGAACAAAACATAGCAATCCCTGTAAGACAAGAGAAGTTAGGCTTTGGATGGTGACAACATGAGATCTGAAAATGAGAAAAAACATGACATAGAATCAAAAAGAAAACCTTGTTTAATTTGAAGTATTTCCCAAGACTTGTCTGCAAGTATCTGCTGCTGCTGCTGCTGCTGCTAAGTCACTTCAGTTGTGTCCAACTCTGTGTGACCCCATAGACGGCAGCCCACTCAGCTCTCCCATCCCTGGGATTCTCCAGTCAAGAATACTGGAGTGGGTTGCCATTTCCTACAAATAGATATTTTCTCTTTTAAAAATAACACATAATTTTCTCTAATAGGATACTGTATAAAATACATATGTAAATAATATTCATTTGTATAGTATTATATACTGCTACTGCTACTGCTAAGTCACTTCAGTCATGTCTGACTCTGTGCGACCCCATAGATGGCAGCCCACCAGGCTCCCCCATCCCTGGGATTCTCCAGGCAAGAACACTGGAGTGGGTTGCCATTTCCTTCTCCAATGCATGAAAGTGAAAAGTGAAAGTGAAGTCACTCAGCTGTGTCCGACCCTCAGCAACCCCATGGACTGCAGGCTTCCAGGCTCCTCCATCCATGGGATTTTCCAGGCAAGAGTACTGGAGTGGGGGTGCATATTAATATCTGATAAATAAAAGAAATGTCATTTCATATTAAATCTTCCCTAGGCAATGTTATCAATATAATTTATACTGCATGAATTATATATTAAGAACTAGAAAGAAAAAAAGAAAGGGAAAAAGGAAGGAAGAAGGAAGGAAGGGGAACAATGAAAAATGGGAGAAGGAAGAAAAATGGAAGGAAGGGAAAAAGGAGAGGCAAAAGAAAATACTTATTAAACTAATATGTGAAATTCTAATACCATAATACCTGGAATTCACCATTTAACATTATACTCAAACAATTTTTCAGATGTTTCTAGAGATACAAATCAAAATGAAACTGGAAGAATCACAAAGGATTTTCAACACCATTTCTCAGTGTTTGATAGTTTTGGGCAATATGGCTGATCCTAATCCAAGCCTCATTAATTATAATAAAGATCAGTTTTAATACTTTTAAATTTTTACTCACCAGCCAAATTGACTTTAATGACCTTTGCTGCTGCTGAGTCACTTCAGTGGTGTCTGACTCTGTGCGACCCCATAGATGGCAGCCCACCAGGCTCCCCCGTTCCTGGGATTCTCCAGACAAGAACACTGGAGTGGGTTGCCATTTCCTTCTCCAATGCATGAAAGTGAAAAGTGAAAGGGAAGTCGCTCAGTCGTGTCTGACTCTTCACGACCCCATGGATTGCAGCCTACCAGGCTCCTCTGTCCATGGGATTTTCCAGGCAAGAGTACTGGAGTGGGGTGCCATCGCCTTCTCCGTTAATGACCTTTAGTATTAGATTTAGTTCAAATTGTCTGTTAGAGAGCTAATATGTCTGGCTCTCTCCAAAAACTTTCCCTAAGAAACTAGAAAGTCAAAAGACTCCATAGTTAAATATGTAAGAACGCTCATTAGAAAGTATTTGGTAGTTTTGATGTGTACCAGGAGTGTCAGTTCATGAAAGTAGCAATATTTTTCTGTTTCTTTCAAGATTCCTTTCTTTTTCTACATTGAACATTCAATATTCCCTTCTACTTTCTATACCTTTAACGCATAATACAGTATCTAATGTATTTTTCTACCACATTGTCTTCCATACCACTCCTAACTATTGGGCTTCCCAGGTGGTACAGTAGTAAAAAATCAGCCTGCCAATGCAGGAGATGCAAAAGACGTGGGTTAAATCTTTGAATTGGGAAGATCCCCTGGAGTAGGAAATGGCTACCCACTCCAGTATTCTTGCCCGGAAAATTCCATGGACAGAGGAGCCTGCCAGTCTCCTCCAGAGTCAGACATGACTGAGAGATTGAATACACCCCCGAACTATTAATCAAAAGAGGAAACAAAAAGGAAACCAGTTGCTTGAGCATTCAAAATGTATCAGTGTTTGTATTACACATGCAGTCTAATGTAAATGGCACATTCTTGGAATGAGGCATCTTCCTCATTCATTTGAAAAGCACTATATGGCATACATACAACTGTGAATAAGAAATATTTTCTGATGAAATCTGCTTTGGATATTTGCAAGAAGATTAACCTTTAAAACTTGAGGAAGTTTGTATGGAAACTCAAAATCATTAAACACCTACGAATGCCTCTAGGCTGAAATAGAGACTTCAGCCCCAAACTCAATGCAGAATAGAACCTTTGCCCAGTTTATGGTAAATGCCTTATGAAGTTTTGTAGCACTAATATCAGCTCTTATTCAGTGAAAGACAACTCATTATCATTCAAGGTGGACAATACCAAGTACTGTAAATTTGTATTTTGAGACCATATTCTTTTATGTATTTTAAAGTAAGAAACAGATTTGACTTCATATTGAATTCAGTAGTAAAGCTGCAAAAATTGATATATAAATTCTGTCTTTATCGGCTGTGATGGCAAATGCAGTCTGTATGCTAATAGCTTAAATAAAATTGAGTTCAGCTTGATGGGAATAAGGCAGGGGCCTAACAAGAATAAAGTAGCAAACCCCAAAGAAATTCAAGCCACTTCTAAATTCACAGACAACTTGTTTGGTTTGCATCAAAATATGTTTGTAAATTCTGAGCATATTTGCTACAGGCAGATGCTAGTGTTGTCTTAGCTTATTAGAACAAGGAATAGTCAGAGGTACAGATTAAAGGGCACTATTGACAAATAAGAGGCTTCCCTGGTGGCTCACAGTAAAGAATCTGCCTGCAATATGGGAGACCCGGATTCAGTCTCTGGGTCTGGAAGATCCCCTGGAGAAGAGAATGGCAACCTACTCCAGTATTCTCGCCAGGAGAATCCCATGGACAGAGGAATATGGCAGACTATAGTGCAAAGTCACAAAGAGTCAGACATGACTGGGCGACAAACACATTGATAAATAAGGGTGGGCAGAATACCTTTTTAGCAAGCCGAGAACAAGAATGCAGACCCACTGTTTCTGAGAATGGTTTTAAGACTGCAGGGTGTATTTATCTATCAACATTCTTAAACAGAAGAGGGTAAATATTCAAGATAATTAAAGCGAATGACATCCATTAGCAGAATAAACATGAGCCAAATATTTCTTATGTTGAATATGCTCTTATCAATGCTACCTAAGTATCCATTAGAATATTTTATTTTTCTGCAATGAAATAGGTTCCTTAAATAACACCCAGATATCTTTAGGATTTTATATTGGAACACCCAAGCTTTCCTTTCAGTATTGTTCAAGGCATGGTAACATTTTTGAAGTGTAGAGAAATAGATGAATGGATACAAACAACATTAATTAAATATCAACAATAAATATTTACAGCTCAAATGAACATTTGTGAAGATCAAATGTAAAATGCTTTGAATTTGCACTTAAAAGACCAGGTTTCAAGTCCAAGATTTATTACTTACAGTTGAAAGAAATGTAGAATAGTAGATTAAACCTTTCAAATTAAAATTTGGGCATTATAATAATTATCACATATAGTGTTTATGAAAATGATATAATCTCCAATTATTGCCTCAGTCACTAGTAATTGCTTGATTCAAAGGATTATAAATGTTGCCTAATATATCAGTATAAATAAAACATTTGTGATTGAAGATATTAGTTTATCTGATTTTTTTCCTAAAACAAGGCAAATAATAAAGTACAGTGAAAAATACAAACTTTTAAAACCTACTGTTTGTATGACATAGCAAAGAACACAATTTGAGCACAATCTTGTATAAGAACAGAAAACAAATGATCTCTGAAAGGGCAGCAGGCAACAATAAAGCAATAAAGTTAGGAAAATAAAAGCTTTTGCTGAAGTAGAAAGGAAGTGTCAAGTATGAGGAAAAATAAATAGGTTCTTATCTAATTAAAAAAATAAAAGTGATAAGAAGTGACACATTTTATTTTTTAGATAGCCAAAATATAGGGTCACAGATTTTGAACATCATTTCTACTTGTTTAAACTTATTTGTGATAAGATGCACCATGCAAATAAAGTCACTTCAGTTGTGTCTGACTCTGGTGCCCTTATAGGCTGTAGCCCACTGGGCTCCTTTATCCATAGGATTTCCCAGGTAAGAATACTCCTCCAGGGGAGACACATCATCAGTTCAGTTCAGTCGCTCCGTCGTGTCCGACTCCTTGTGACCCCATGAATTGCAGTACGCCAGGTCTTCCTGTCCATCACCAACTCCCAGAGTTCACTCAAAATAACATCCATAGAGTTGGTGATGCCATCCAGGCATCTCATCCTCTGTTGTCACCTTCTCCCCTGCCCCCAATACCTCCCAGCATCAGTCTTTTCCAATGAGTCAACTCTTCGGATAAGGTGGCCAAAGTACTGGAGTTTCAGCATTAGCATCATTCCTTCAAAAGAACACCCAGGACCGATCTCTTTAGAATGGACTGGTTGGATCACATTGCAGTCCAAGGGACTCTCAGGAGTCTTCTCCAAAACCATAGTTCAAAAGCATCAATTCTTCAACGCTCAGCTTTCTTCACAGTCCAACACTCACATCCGTACATGACCAAGGGAAAAAACCATAGCCGTGACTAGACAGACCTTTGCTGGCAAAGTAATGTCTCTGCTTTTAAATATGCTATCTAGGTTAGTCATAACTTTCCTTCCAAGGAGTAACCATCTTTTAATTTCATGGCTACAATCACCATCTGCAGTGATTTTGAGACCCCTAAAATAAAGTCTGACACTTTTTCCAAAGTTTCCCCATCTGTTTGCCATGAAGTGATGGGACTAGATGCCATGATCTTAGTTTCCTGAATGTTGAGCTTTAAGCCAACTTTTTCACTCTCCTCTTTCACTTTCATCAAGAGGCTTTTAAGTTCCTCTTCACTTTCTGCCATACGAGTGGTGTCATCTGCATATCTGAGGTAATTGATATGTGCAATCTTGATTCCAGCTTGTGCTTCTTCCAGACCAGTGTTTCTTATTGGGGTACTATGCATATAAGTTAAATAAGCAGGATGACAATATACAGCCTTGACGTACTCCTTTTCCTATTTGGAACCAGTCTGTTCTTCCATGTCCAGTTCTAACTGTTGCTTCCTGACCTGCATATAGGTTTCTCAAGAGGCAGGTCAGGTGGTCTGGTATTCCCATCTCTTTCAGAATTTTCCACAGTTTATTGTGTCCCACACAGTCAAAGGCTTTGGCATAGTCAATAAAGCAGAAAGAGATGTTTTTCTGGAACTCTCTTGCTTTTTCTATGATCCAGTGGATGTTGGCAATTTGATCTCTGGTTCCTCTGCCTTTTTGAAAACCAGCTTGAACATCTGGAAGTTCATGGTTCACATACAGCTGAAGCCTGGCTTGGAGAATTTTCAGCATTACTTTATTAGCTTGTGAAATGAGTGCAATTGTGCAATAGTTTGAGCGTTCTTTGGCATTGCCTTTCTTTGGAATTGGAATGAAAACTGACCTTTTCCAGTCCTGTGGCCACTGCTGGGTTTTCCAAATTTGCTGGCATATTGAGTGCACCACTTTCACAGCATCATCTTTCAGGATTTGAAATAGCTCAACCGGAATTCCATCACCTCCACTAGCTTTGTTCATAGTGATGCTCTAAGGCCCACTTGACTTCACATTCTTGGATTTCTGGGTCTAGGTGAGTGATAACACCAACATGATTATCCGGGTGGTGAAGATCTTTTTTGTACAGTTCTTCTGTGTATTCTTGACACCTCTTTTTAATACCTTCAGCTTCTGTTAGGTCCATACCATTTCTGCCTTTATTGAGCTCATCTTAGCATGAAATGTTCCCTTGGTACCTCTAATTTTCTTGAAAAGAACTCTAGTCTTTCCCATTCTGTTGTTTTCCTCTATTTCTTTGCATTGATCGCTGAGGAAGGCTTTCTTATTCCTTCTTGTTATCCTTTGAAACTCTGCATTCAGATGCTTGTATCTTTCCTTTTCTCCTTTGCTTTTCACTTCTCTTCTTTTCACAGCTATTTGTAAGGCCTCCTCAGACAGCCATTTTGCTTTTTCCCATTTCTTTTCCATGGGGATAGTCTTGATCCCTGACTCCTGTACAATGTCAAGAACCTCCGTCAATAGTTTATCAGGCACTCTATCTATCAGATCCAGTCCCTTCAATCTATTTCTCACTTCCACTGTATAATCATAAGGGATTTGATTTAGGTCATACCTGAATGGTCTAGTGGTTTTCCCTACTTTCTTCAGTTTAAGTCTGAATTTGGCAATAAGGAGTTCATGATCTGAGCCACAGTCAGCCCCTGGTCTTGTTTTTGCTGACTATATACAGCTTCTCCATCTTTGGCTGCAAAGAATAGAATCAATCTGATTTCAGTGTCTACCATCTGGTGATGTCCATGTGTAGAGTCTTTTCTTGTGTTGTTGGAAGAGGGTGTTTGCTATGACCAGTGCATTCTCTTGGCAAAACTCTGTTAGCCTTTGTCCTACTTCATTCTGTATTCCAAGGCCAAATTTGCCTGTTATTCCAGGTGTTTCTTGACTTCCTACTTTTGCATTCCAGTCCCCTATAATAAAAAAGACATTTTTGGGAGGTGTTCTAAAAGATCTAGTAAGTCTTCATAGAACAGTTCAACTTCAGCTTCTTCAGTGTTACTGGTCAGGGCATAGACTTGGATTACTGTGATATTGAATGGTTTGCCTTGGAAACAAACAGAGAGCATTCTGTCATTTTTGAAATTGCATCCAAGTACTGCATTTCAGACTCTTTTGTTGACCATAATGGCTACTCCATTTCTTCTAAGGGATTCCTGCCTGCAGTAGTAGATATAATGGTCATCTGAGTTAAATTCGCCCATTCCAGTCCATTTTAGTTCGCTGATTCTTAGAATGTAGACGTTCACTCTTGCCATCTCCTGTTGGACCACTTCCAATTTGTCTTGATTCATGGACCTGACATTCCAGGTTCGTATGCAATATTGCTCTTACAGCATCGGACCTTGCTTCTATCACCAGTCACATCCACAGCTGGGTATTGTTTTGCTTTGGCTCCATCCCTTCATTCTTTCTGGAGTTATTTCTCCACTGATCTCCAGTGGCATATTGGGCACCTACCGACCTGGGGAGTTCCTCTTTCAGTATCGTATCATTTTGCCTTTTCATACTGTTCATGGTGTTCTGAAGGCAAGAATATTGAAGTGGTTTGCCATTCCCTTCTCCAGTGGACCACATTCTGTCAGACCTCTCCACCATGACCCATGCATCTTGGGTGGCTCCACACAGCATGGCTTAGTTTCATTGAGTTAGACAAGGCTGTGGTCTTAGTGTGATTAGATTGACTAGTTTTCTGTTTTTATGGTTTCAGTGTATCTACCCTCTGATGCCCTCTCGCCACACCTACCATCTTACTTGGGTTTCTCTTACCTTGGACGTGGGGTATCCCTTCATGGCTGCTCCAGCACAGTGCCACCACTGCTCCTTATCTTGGACAAGTGGTATCTCCTCACTGCTGCCCATCCTGACTTTGAACGTGGAGTAGCTCCTCTCGGCCCTCCTGCGCCCATGCAGCCAGTTGGGTACTACCGATTACAAGCAATTTTTCCCATTCTAATTCCTTGTGAAAACATAGATCCAAGTTTCAAGGAGGTTTTCCTCAAGGGTGTCTCCAGAAAAACTTGAGTCTTCTTTAGCAGAGCCAGTTAGCTGGAACATGAAGAGAGAGGGCTTGAAATGGAAGAAAGCTGTGCCTCCAAGTCGCTTCCCCCATCAGGGTTTTCCTCTGGACATGCCAACTCCAATTGCGGAGGTAGTGAGGCCAAGCTGGTTTAAGGGATGGTTAGTGACTGGTGGACACATCATAGCTACCACCAAAGGGAGATTTTCTAATAATAATTTTTGTTACATTTTTCTCTCAGCAGTAATAATAGTAGCAAATATCACCATATAATGAATGAATGGAGGCATTAAATGAACATCACTGTTCTTTGGAAGCTTACTTTGTATACCCATTTTTAAAATCATGTATATCGCATACCAACCCTTTGCAATAATTTTACCCTTTATTGTTTAGTCACTAAGTCTTGTCTGACTCTTTGCAACCTCATGGACTGTAGCCCACCAGGCTCTTCTGTTCATGATATTTCCCAGGCAAGAATACTGGAGTGGGTTATCATTTGGATCTTTCTGACCCAAGGATTGAACCTGTGTCTCTTGCATCTCCTGCTTTGGCAGGTGGATTCTTTACTGCTGAGCCACCGGGAAAGCCCACCCATGGAGTTTTAGCGAATATAATTATGGAGACAGCAGAAAAAGTCATAAAACTACTCAAAGGTAACATATATGAGAAAAGAATCTTAAAAAGAATGAATATATGTATACATATAGCTGTATCACTTTGCTGTACCTGAAACTAACACATCATAAACCAACTATACTCCAATAAAAATCATGGAAAAAAAGACTATACAGTTAAAGAAAATCTGCTAGTTCTCTTCTTGTTAAACTAAGTATACTTTACCAAGTTCATTGAATGGTTCAGAGAAGCCCACAGACCATACAGCTTGCAGAACTTTTTTTTAAAAAATGAAATACATCATATTATAAATACTTTTGTGACACAAAAAAGTGATTCTGAAAAAAATTTAGGTTGATTTTGCTCGTTGATAACATATATAGAATTGTCTACTGCTTTTTTTAATACTTTAATATGTCTAGCTAATATAACAGAAATTTAATATTAGAGAATAAAAATATCAAATGTTGAGATATAACAATTTAAGGAAAAGAACAAGGATTTTGAGCTCAGCATACTTGATTCCATTCTTAGTTTTATCTCTGTTTAAAAAAATATAAAAATCTATTCTGGCACTTGTTAAAATGGTAAGGAAGACTTTATTCCAGACTATTGCAACAGATGTCACAACTATGGCAAAAGGGCAGAAAGACTGAACTCAACCTTGAACACAACAAAGGAAAGGGAACCTAGCTGAAGAGTAGGTTGGAGAAGGTGTTGGTGGATGGAAAATTACCAAGAGGAGACATCAAGAAGTGGGGAGTTCTTACTGTAGTGACTTGGTGTTTCTGCTGAAAGTAGGTCAAGGTGGGGGGTGAGGGATTTGATCAGATATAGAGAGTGAAGGATTCTCTCTAAACTGGCTCTATAGAATTCTTGCTAAAACTGGACTATGTGAGCTTAGAAGGGTGGGACACAGTCTGATCTACTTGAGAAGAAGGCTTAGAGGAGTCTGGTTAAAGTTTGGTTAAAGAGAGTCTTTTCACCACTTATTAGCTCTATGACCTGTTAATTTGCCAAACTGTTTTTTTCCTTCATGTCTCATTTTTAAAAATTTATCTATTTTTTATTGAAGGATAATTTCTTTACAGAATTTTGCTGTTTTCTATCAAACCTCAACATGAATCAGCTAGGGCAACAATGGAGAAAAAGACATAGAGAATAGACTTATGGACATGTGGAGAGGGGAGGAGAGGGTGAGATGTATGAAAAGAGTAACATGGAAACTTACATTACCATATGTAAAATAAATAGCCAATGGGAATTTGCTGTATGGCTCAGGAAACTCAAACAGGGGCTCTATATCAACTTAGAAGAGTGAGATGGGGAAAGAGATGGGAGGCAGTTTCAAAAGGGATGGGGTATATGTATACCTTGCCAAAACTTTTTAAGCAGCAAATTCCACAGCAGCAAAATCGGGACAACATCAATCTTATGAAGTTGTTGTGAGGCAGCGTTCCTTCGGTATTTGCCTCGCATGCTGCTCCAGCTTTCAAACACTTGGGATCCCCAGGTTCTTAGGCTAGAATGCAGCCAAGAGAAGAAAGATTCTCCTAACCACATGGCCTTACTTCCACAAGAATGTCAGTGAAACAGTTTTAACACTCTAGCTTTAGAATTAAAGTTGTTTATAAAAGTTGGCTTAAAGCTCAACATTCAGAAAATGAAGATCATGGCATCTGGTCCCATCACTTCATGGGAAATAGATGGGGAAACAGTGGAAACAGTGTCAGGCTTTATTTTGGGGGGCTCCAAAATCACTGCAGATGGTGATTGCAGCCATGAAATTAAAAGAAGCCTACTCCTTGGAAGAAAAGTTATGACCAACCTAGACAGCATATTGAAAAGCAGAGACATTAGTTTGCCAACAAAGGTCTGACTAGTCAAGGCTATGGTTTTTCCAGTAGTCATGTATGGATGCGAGAGTTGGACTGTGAAGAAAGCTGAGCGCTGAAGAACTGATGCTTTTGAACTGTGGTGTTGGAGAAAACTCTTGAGAGTCCCTTGGACTGCAAGGAGATCCAACCAGTCCATTCTGAAGGAGATCAGCCCTGGGTGTTCTTTGGAAGAAATGATTCTAAAGCTGAAACTCCAGTACTTTGGTTGGCCACCTCATGCAAAGAGTTGACTCATTGGAGAAGATTCTGATCCTGGGAGGGATTGGGGGCAGGAGGAGAAGGGGATGACAGAGGATGAGATGGCTGGATGGCATCACTGACTCAATGGACATGAGTTTGAGTGAACTCCGGGAGCTGGTGATGGACAGGGAGGCCTGGCGTGCTGCAATTTATGGGGTCACAAAGAGACAGACATGACTGAGCAACTGAACTGAACTGAACTGACTGATGCCTTTAAAAGATAGAAACCCAACATGACAGTTTAAACCCCAGAGACTTAGTGTATACCTCCCAGTTGCCCAAAGGTGATGGATGGCAACTTAAATTTTAGTTTTCTAAAGAATGAGAAAAAAAAATAAGATTACATTAGCAACCTTTTTTTTCTTCTCTATCACCTCTGAGCATTGAATTTCATCTCACCTTCTTAAGTTTATAAATGATTTGAAACACTAAACGATTATGAAAGGAGTAAATATCAGGGATCAAGTTTGTCTGACATAGCCAATGTCAAGTCTCAATAAAGTAAAATTATGGGAGAAAGATGACAAGTACAGTCCTTCTGTGTCGCTTCCTGGTCACCATTCATAGGAACTCTCATTTTTACCAGACTTTCTTTTTACCAGAAAAGACTCAGTGTGGAGCAAACTTAGCGTGCATGTGTGTATATGTTTTCATCCATCTGTTATATATTATATTTTAAAATGTCATTTTTCTGAAAATAAAGTCTGTGCTACTTGTTTCAAAGCTGATTTTGTAGAATGTGAAATAAAGACAAGTAGGACCCAAGGCATCCCATTTTTAAAGGGCAAAACTCTATATTATTTTATCTTCAAAGAAAGATTTTATTCTATATTGCTTTATTCTTACCCAATAACAGACAAAAAATTAAATTTTATTTAAATGTGCATATCTAGTTTTTTAAATAATTTATGGCATTTTGTGAATGAGTAAAAGAATTTATGCATGGAAAATAAAGTTTGAGAATTTTTTTTCTTCATTTTACATATCTTTTTCTTACTTAAATCAATTTTTTGT
>SJYQ01002428.1:220450-231525 GCA_006410935.1 Redunca redunca
AAGATATAAAAACAACTAAGTGACCATCAGTAGATAAATGAAAATGTGGTGTATATATATATATATATATATATACATACACACAGTGGAATATTACTTAGCCATAAAAACAAAATCATGGCATTTGTGAAAACATTGATGGACCTAGGCAGCTAAGTGAAATAAATCATACAGAGAAAGTCAAATACTAGGTGATTTCACTTATATGTGGAATCTAACAAACAAATGAACAAACATAAAAAAAGAAAACAGAGATACAGTTATACATTCAGAGAATAAACAGGTGGTGGCCTGAGGAAAGAGGATTAGGGAAAGCAAATAGATGAGGAAGATTAAGACAGACAAAATGCCAGCTGAAAAACAAAGGAGTCAAGAGTATAAAATGTACAGTGTAGGGGTATAGTCAATAACTGTGCAATATCTTGAGTGTCTCCTGCAGAGGTATGGATCAGGGGTGGCCTGCCGCAGGGGAAGGGGCCTTGGGAGTAGCAAACCTGGGTATGGCATAAACCCTCTTGGAGGAGGTCGTCATAAACACCACCATAGAGCCTGCACTTCTAAAGGCCTGGGGAAACAGACCCTTGGAGGGCACAAACAAAAACTGTGTGCACTAGGACCCAGGAAAGAAGAGCAGTGACCCCACAAGAGACTGACCCATACTTGCCTGTGAGTGTCCAGGAGTCTCCAGTGGAGGCGTGGGTTGGCAGTGGCCTGGTGTAGGGTTGGGGGCACTGAATTCAAAAGGTTCATGGGACCTTTTGAAGAAGGTTACCATTATCTTCACTACCTCCACCATGGTTTGGTCTCAGGTCAAACAAGAGGAAGGGAACACAGCCACCCCCCCCCCATCAACAGAAAATTGGATTAAAGATTTACTGAACATGGCCATACCCATCAGAACAAGACCCAGTTTACTCCTCAGTCAGTCTCTCACATCAGGAAACCTCCATAGGCCTCTTATACTTATTCATCAAGGGCAGACAGAATAAAAACCACAATCACAGAAAGCTAATCAAACTGAACTCATGGGTCACAACCTTGTCTAACTCAATGACCTATGAGCCATGCCAGGTAAGATCACCCAAGATGGATGGGTCATGGTGGAGAGGTCTGACAAAATGTGAGCCACTGGAGAAGGAAATAGCAAACAACTTCAGTATTCTTCCCTTGAGAACCCCATGAACAGTATGAAAAGGCAAAAAGATAGGACACTGAAAGATAAATTCCCCAAGTCAATTCAGTTCAGTTCAGTTCAGTCACTCAGTCGTGTCCTACTCTTTGCGACCCCATGAATTGCAGCACGCAAGACCTCCGAGTCCATCACCAACTCCCAGAGTTCACTCAGATTCACGTCCATCGAGTCAGTGATGCCATCCAGCCATCTAATGCCCTGTTGTCCCCTTCTCCTCCTGCCCCTAATCCATCCGAGCATCAAAGTCTTTCCCAATGAGTCAACACTTCCCATGAGGTGACCAAACTACTGGAGTTTCAGCTTTAGCATCATTCCTTCCAAAGAAATCCCAGGGCTGATCTCCTTCAGAATGGACTGGTTGGATCTCCTTGCAGTCCAAGGGACTCTCAAGAGTCTTCTCCAACACCACAGTTCAAACGCATCAATTCTTCAGCACTCAGCCTTCTTCACAGTCCAACTCTCACATCCATACATGACTGCACGAAAAACCATAGCCTTGACTAGACGGACCTTAGTCGGCAAAGTAATGTCTCTGCTTTTCAATATGCTATCTAGGTTGGTCATAACTTTCCTTCCAAGGAGTAAGCATTTTTTAATTTCATGGCTGCAGTCACCATCTGCAGTGAATTTGGAGCCCCCAAAAAATAAAGTCTGACACTGTTTCCACTGTTTCCCCATCTATTTCCCATGTAGTGATGGGACCAGATGCCATGATCTTCGTTTTCTGAATGTTGAGCTTTAAGCCAACTTTTTCACTCTCCTCTTTCACTTTCATCAAGAGGCTTTTTAGCTCCTCTTCACTTTCTGCCATAAGGGTGGTGTCATCTGCATATCTGAGGTTATTGATATTTCTCCCGGCAATCTTGATTCCAGCTTGTGCTTCTTCCAGTCCAGCGTTTCTCATGATATACTCTGCATATAAGTTAAATACAGCCTTGACATACTCCTTTTCCTATTTGGAACCAGTCTGTTGTTCCATGTCCAGTTCTAACTGTTGCTTCCTGACCTGCATACAGATTTCTCAAGAGGCAGGTTAGGTCATATTCCCATCTCTCCCAGAATTTTCCACAGTTTATTGAGATCCACACAGTCAAAGGCTTTGGCATAGTCAATAAAGCAGAAATACATGTTTTTTCTGGAACTCTCTTGCTTTTTGCATGATCCAGCAGATGTTGGCAATTTGATCTCTGGTTCCTCTGCCTTTTCTAAAACCAGCTTGAACATCAGGGAGTTCACGGTTCACGTATTGCTGAACCCTGGCTTGGAGAATTTTGAGCATTACTTTACTAGCATGTGAGATGAGTGCAATTGTGTGGTAGTTTGAACATTCTTTGGCATTGCCTTTCTTGGGGATTGGAATGAAAACTGACCATTTCCAGTCCTGTGGCCACTGCTGAGTTTTCCAAATTTGCTGGCATATTGAGTGCAGCACTTTCACAGCATCATCTGTCAGGATTTGAAAGAGCTCAACTGGAATTCCATCACCTTCACTAGCTTTGTTCGTAGTGATGCTTTTTAAGGCCCACTTGACTTCACATTCCAGGATGTCTGGCTCTACGTGAGTGATCACACCATCGTGATTATCGGGGTCGTGAAGATCTTTTTTGTATAGTTTTTCTGTGTATTCCTGCCACCTCTTCTTAATATCTTCTGCTTCTG
Source organism: Redunca redunca (assembly GCA_006410935.1). Lineage (NCBI taxonomy): Eukaryota > Metazoa > Chordata > Mammalia > Artiodactyla > Bovidae > Redunca > Redunca redunca. Next base: position 223,302 of record SJYQ01002428.1, read on the forward strand.
TTAGGTCCATACCATTTCTGTCCTTTATCAAGCCCATCTTTGCATGAAATGTTCCCTTGATATCTCTAATTTTCTTGAAGAGATCTCTAGTCTTTCCCATTCTGTTCTTTTCCTCTCTTTCTTTGCATTGATCACTGAAGAAGGCTTTCTTATCTCTCCTTGCTATTCTTTGGAACTCTGCATTCAGATGCTTATATCTTTCCTTTTCTTCTTGGCTTTTCACCTCTCTTCTTTTCACAGCTATTTGCAAGGCCTCTTCACACAGCCATTTTGCTTTTATGCATTTCTTTTCCATGGGGATGGTCTTGATCCCTGTCTCCTGTACAATGTCACAAACCTCAGTCCATAGTTCATTAGGCACTCTACCTATCAGATCTAGGCCCTTAAATCTATTTCTCACTTCCACTGTATAATCATAAGGGATTTGATTGAGGTCATACCTGAATGGTCTAGCGGTTTTCCCTACTTTCTTCAATTTAAATCTGAATCTGGCAATAAGGTGTTCATGATCTGAGCCAGTCAGCTCCCGGTTTTGTTTTTGTTGACTGTATAGAGCATCTCCATCTTTGGCTGCAAAGAATATAATCAATCTGATTTCGGTGTTGACCATCTGGTGATGTCCATGTGTAGAGTCTTCTCTTGTGTTGTTGGAAGAGGGTGTTTGCTATGACCAGTGCATTTTCTTGGGAAAACTCTATCAGTTTTTGTCCTGCTTCATTCCGCATTCCAAGGCCAAATTTGCCTGTTACTCCAGGTGTTTCTTGACTTCTTATTTTCGCATTCCAGTCCCCTATAATGAAAAGGACATCTTTTTTGGGTGTTAGTTATAATAGGTCTTGAAGGTCTTCATAGAACCATTCAACTTCAGCTTCTTCAGTGTTACTGGTCAGGGCATAGACTTGGATTACTGTGATATTGAATGGTTTGCCTTGGAGATGAACAGAGATCATTCTGTCATTTTTGAGATTGCATCCAAGTACTGCATTTCGGACACTTTTGTTGACCATGATGGCTACTCCATTTCTTCTGAGGGATTCCTGCCTGCAGTAGTAGACGTAATGGTCATCTGAGTTAAATTTACCCATTCCAGTCCATTTTAGTTCACTGATTCCTAGAATGTCGACATTCACTCTTGCCATCTCCTGTTTGACCACTTCCAATTTGCCTTGATTCATGGACCTGACATTCCAGGTTCCCATGCAATATTGCTCTTACAGCATCGGACCTTGCTTCTATCACCAGTCACATCCACAGCTGGGTATTGTTTTTGCTTTGGCTCCATCCCTTCATTCTTTCTAGAGTTATTTCTCCACTGAGAAATACTCCTACTGACCTGGGGAGTTCCTCTTTCAGTATCCTATCATTTTGCCTTTTCTTGCTGTTCATGGGGTTCTCAAGGCAAGAATACTGAAGTGGTTTGCCATTCCATTCTCCAGTGGACCACATTCTGTCAGACCTTTCCACCATGACCCCCTGTCTTGGGTTGCCCCGTGGGCATGGTTTAGTTTCATTGAGTTAGACAAGGCTGTGGTCTGTGTGATTAGATTGACTAGTTTTCTGTGAGTATGGTTTCAGTGTGTCTGCCCTCTGATGCCCTCTTGCAACACCTACCATCTTACTTGGGTTTCTCTTACCTTGGGCATGGGGTATCTCTTCATGTCTTCTCCAGCAAAGCGCAGCTGCTGCTCCTTACCTTGGATGAGGAGTATCTCTTCACTGCCGCCCTTCCTGAGCTTCAACGTGGGATGGGTCCTCTGGCCCTCCTGTGCCCACGCAGCCACCGCTTGGACATGGGGTTGCTCCTCCCGGCCACTGACCCTGTCCTCCAGTTTGGGTTACTCCTCCTGGTTGCCACCCTGGCCTCAGGCGTGGGGTTGCTCTTCTCGGCCGCCGCCCCTGACCTTGAACGTGGGGTAGCTCCTCCTGGCCACTGTCCCTGGCCTCAGACGTGGGATAGCTCCTCTTGGCCGTTCCTGTGCCATTGCAGCCTGGCATTTAGGCCACTGCCCCTGACTTCGGATGTGGGGTAGCTCCTCCTTAGTGCTCCGGTTGCAGCCACCTGCGCTTAATGCACCAGCTGGTGCCCAATATGCTACTGAAGAACAGTGGAGAAATAACTCCAGAAGGAATGAAGAGATGGAGCCAAAGCAAAATCAACACCTAGTTATGGATGTGACTGGTGATGGAAGTAAAGTCCAATGCTATAAAGAGCAGAATCGCATAGAATCTTGGAATGTTATGTCCTAGAATCAAGGTAAATTGGAAGTGATCAAACAGGTGATGACAAGAGTGAACATTGACATTTTAGGAATCAGCAAACTAAAATGAACTGGAATGGGTGAATTTAACTCACTTGACCATTATATATACTATTATGAGTAAGAATCCTTTCAAAGAAATGAAGTAGTCCACATTATCAACAAACGAGTCTGAAATGCAGTATTTACATGCAATCTCAGAAACAGAATGATCTCTGTTTTTATCCAAGGCATACCATTCAATATCACACTAATCCAAGTCTATCCCCCAACAAGTAATGCTGAAGAAGCTAAAGTTGAATGGATCTATGAAGACCTACAAGACCCTATAGGAATAAAGACCAAAAATGATGTCCTTTTCATTAAAGGGGACTAGAATGCAAAAGTAAGAAATCATGAGACACAGGCAAACTAGGCCTTGGAGTACAAAATGAAGCAGGGAAAAGCTAACAGAGTCTTGCCAAGAGAATGCACTCATCATAGCAGACACCCTCTTTCAACAACACAAGAGAAGACTCTACACATGGACATTACCAGATGGTCAACACCGAAATCAGATTATTATAATCTTTGCAGCCAAAGATGGAGAAGCTCTATGCAGTCAGGAAAAACAAGACTGGGAGCTGACTATGCCTCAAATCATGAACTCTTTCCTGCCAAATTCAGACTTCAGTTGAAGAAAGAAGGGAAAACAACTAAACCATTAAGGTATGACTGAAATCAAATCCCTTACAATTTACAGTGGAAGTGAGAAATAGATTCAAGGGATTAGGTTGATATACAGAATGCCTGAAGAACTAAGGACAGAGGTTCGTGACATAGTGCAGGAGGCAGGGATCAAGATTATCCCCCCAAAAAGGAAAAATACATGTCTGAGGTGGCCTTAAATAGCTGAGAAAAGAAGAGAAGTGAAAGACAAAGGAGAAAAGGAAAGATATACCCATTTGAATGCAGAATTCCAAAGAATAGCAAAGAGAGATAAGAAAGGCTTCCTCAGTGATCAATGCAAAGATATAAGGGAAAACAACAGTATGGGAAAGACTGAGCGAATTTAGTTTCACTTTTCACTTTCATGCATTGGAGAAGGAAATGGCAACCTACTCCAATATTCTTGCCTGGAGAATCCTACGGACGGGGAGCCTGGTGGGCTGCCATCTGTGGGGTCGCACAGATTTGGACACGACTGAAGCGACTTAGCAGCAGCAGCAGAGATCTCTTCAAGAAAATTAGAGATAACAAAGGAATATTTCAGGCAAAGATGGGCACAATAAAGGACAGAAATGGTTTGTACCTAACAAAGCAGAAGATATTAAGAAGAAGTGGTAAGAATACACATAAGAGCTATACAAAAAAACATCTTCATGACTCAGATAAGCAAGATGTTGTGATCACTCAACTAGAGCCAGATATCCTGGAATGTGAAGTCAAGTGGGTCTTAGGAAGCATGACTATGAACAAAGCTAGTGGAGGTGACGGAATTGCAGTTGAGCTATTGCAAATCCTAAAAGATGATGTTGTGAAAGTGCTGCACTCAATATGCCAGCAAATTTGGAAAACTCAGCAGTGGTCTCAGGACTGGAAAATTCAGATTTCATTCCAATCCCAAAGAATGGAAATGCCAAAGAATGTACAAGCTACTGCACAATTGGACTCATCTCACATGCTAGTAAAGTAATGCTCAAAATTCTACAAGCCAGGCTTCAACAGTATGTGAACCATGAACTTCCACATGCTCAAGCTGGTTTTAGAAAAGGAAAAGGAACCAGAGATCAAACTCCCAACATCCATTGCATCATGGAAAACACAAGAGAGTTCCAGAAAAGCATCTACTTCTGTTTATTGACTACACCAAAGCCTTTGACTGTGTGGATCAGAACACACTGTGGAAAATTCTGAGAGATGGGAATACCTGGCCACCTGACCTACATCCTGAGAAATCTATGCAGCTCAAGAAGCAACAGTTGGAACTGGATATGGAAAAACAGACTGGTTCCAAATTGGGAAAGGAGTACATCAAAGCTGTATATTGTCACCCTGCTTATTTAACTTCTACGCAGATTACATCATGCAAAATGCCAGGATGGATGAAGCACAAGCTGGCATCAGATTGCCTGGAGAAGTATCAAACACCTCAGATATGCAGATGACATCACCCTTATAGCAGAAAGTGAAAAAGAACTAAAGAGACTCTTGAAGAAAGTGAATGAGGAGAGTGAAAAACTTGGCTTAAAGCTCAACATTCAGATAACTAAGATCATGGCATCTGGTCCCATCACTACATGGCAAAGAGTTGGGGAAACAATAGAAACAACCATAGACTTTATTTTGTGGAGCTCCAAAATCACTGCAGATGGTGATTGCAGCCACGAAATTAAAAGATGCTTGCTCCTTGGAAGGAAAGTTACAACCAACCTAGTCAGCATATTAAAAACAGAGACATTACTTTGCCAACAAAGGTCCATCTAGTCAAAGCTATGGCTTTCTAGTAGTCTGGTATGGATGTGACAGTTGGACTATAAAGAAAGCTAGGTTCTGAAGAATTGTTGCTTTTGAAACATGGTGTTGGAAAAGACTCTTGAGAGTGCCTTGCACTGCAAGGAGATCCAACCAGTATTTCCTAAATGAAATCAGTCGTAAATATTCATTGGAAGGACTGATGCTGAGGCTAAAACTCCAATACTCTGGCCACCTGAGGTGAAGAACTGACTCACTGGAAAAGACTGATACTGGGAATGATTGAAGGCAGGAGGAGAAGGGGACCACAGAGGATGAGATGGTTGGATGGCATCACTGACTTGATGGAAATGAGTTTTAGTAAACTGGGAGTTGGTGATGGGCAGGGAAACCTGGTTTGCTGCAGTCCACGGGGTCGCAAAGAGTGGAACACGACTGAGCAACTGAACTTAACTTATGTGATAACTTTGTATTGTGACATATCCTAACTGGACTTGCCTTGATGATCATTTTGAAATGCATAGAAATATCGAATCACTATAGCATATACCAGGAATTTATGTACTTCAAAAACAAACAAACAAACAAAATCATAGGGAAAGAGATAAGATTTGTGGCTACCAGAGGCAAGGAAAAGGAGGGTGAATTGCATGAAGGCAGTCAAAATATACAAATTTCCAATTATAAGACATATAAATACTATGGATGTAATGTACAACATTAATGCAATTAACACTGCTGTATGTTATTTATTAAGATTATTAAGAGAGTAAATCCTGTACTCTCATCACAAGGAAATTTGTTTCTATTTCTTTAATTTTTTTAATCTATATGAGATAATGGACATTCACTAATCTCACTATGATAATCATTTCGTAATGTATGTAAATCAAATCACACTGTACACTTTGAATTTATTATACTATACTTAAAAAAAAAAAGATTCCTACCACCTAGATAATGTAGTGGTGGTGCAGTGGTAAAGAATCTGCCTGCCAATGCAGGAGATGCAAGAGACGCAGGTTCAATCCCTGGGTTGGGAAGATCCCCTGGAGTAGTAGATGTCAACCCACTCCAACATTCTTCCCTGCAAAATCCCATGGACAGAGGAGCCTGGCAGGCTGCAGTCCAAGGGGTTGTGAAGAGTCAAACATGCCTGAGAAGCACGTACACACGCATATACACGCACACACACAACATATGTTCCACACAAGTCCATGGCCCAAATGCATGTATTCCATGAGAGACTGTTGTTTGTTTTATTCAGTGCTGTATGCCAAGAACCTCAGTAGATTCCCAGTAAACATTTGTATAATAAATGGTCTATTATTCATTTGCAATAGCAATTTAAAGATGGAAGAGTTTGAAGAGGGAGAGGGTACTATAATTTTTTTCTGGTTTTCAACTGTCAATTTTACTGTAGAGAGATTTTATTCTAAAATTTTATTTGAATAGTCTGAGAGCATATTTGAATAGTCTGAGAGCAATGAAATTGAAACCATGAAAATTTTGTGTAAATCAGGCTATTAAGGATACTGTTTCATTTAGGTCTATGGGCTTTCTGCTGGAGGCATTCTTAAAAAACATGGGAATTTGTGACATGGGAGACAGGAGCAGGGATCAGATGCAGGAGCTCTCAGACGCAGGGATCATATCTAACTCAGCACTGGATTCCCAGTGTAGGCACAAATTTGAAATATAAAACTTCAGAAAAAATGGGGAAGGTCAGGGAAGGAGACAACTGAGTTTAGCATCACTCCTTGACAGAAAAACAGCTCCTGTACTGATTCCTGGGAGGACATGATATAAACTACTCACAGAAAAGTAGGTAAGCCTGAAAGAACAAGGTTACCTTGTGAGACCAGAAGAATATGAATCAGTTAGGGTATCCAACAGCAACTAAAAAGGCGACAGATAATTTTTACTAATAGCTAATATAGAATGTCTATTATGTTCCAGGCGCTTTGTATCCATTATTTCTAATCTACTAGCAACTTTCCAAGGTCACACTTACTTTTCATATAAGAGGAAACTAAAACCTAGCTGCCGTAGTTACTTTCCCATAGCCACACAAAGATGGGATTAAAAATCTATGCCCATCTGATTTTAATACCTTTGTACTTTACATTATACCATGATACCTGGGAAATATGTAATTCTTAGTGGAAACAATCCTAGTTTATTGATTGCCCCAGATACTGGAGGGCATCTGCCCAAGGCTGAAAGGGATCTTAGAGTGTAAGGACTACTTAGTTTTTTTATACTGCCCTTTCTTTCAATAAATAGTATTTTAAGCATCTATAACTGAGATAGTAGGCATTTTTCCTTAAATCAGTTGCCCTTGATATGGAGACACAAAAAAATAAGTTAGGAAGCATTTTGGTATCACAAGCAGCCATTTGTGAAGGCTGTTGGAATTGGAACTTCAATAGAGTATTAAAAAAAAAAAGAATTTAAAGCTTCATTGATTTAAGTTGGGTACTTGATATTTTTCCCCTTATGTCTGTGTTAGCCTGTGGCACTCAAAGTTTACATTAAATAGAGTCATCAGCTCTCTTTTCTCGATTCTCCTCTTCTGACTCTATAAATTCTATTGCATAAATCTCACTAAAGGAAATGTGAAAAACCTCCAGGCTTTGAAAAATGCCATTCAAGTATGCAATAAAGCATGTAATAAAGACCAGATGTAGATGCCATGGTTTAAAACACTACCAATGATGCATAACTCAAACATGAGGAATGCTATAAAAGGAAAAACAGGACATTGTATTTAAAACCTATTTCAAAAAAAAGCAGTGGAGCCCAGTTGATTAGTCCCTGCAGTAAGAGTTAAAATAACTCAAGATTTTATCCTATTCTTTTCTGAATGACTGAAAGCTTATCTTAGGATTTTACTTTTGTCCTAAATTTAGCTACTTTTCTCCCAAGGACATCTAAGTAATGTGTAGGCATAGAAGAAAATGAACATATATCCTTATGCAGCCATATGATTTAAGAAAACCAATTATTTAACAAAAATTACTTGTTGTTTCAGTATTCTACAAAAAAAAAAAAGCTCACTAATTTGTAACAACATTAATGTATAAAAGAAATATGAATTCATTCTTTACTGCTTGACTTCTTATCAGAAACAAAAATCAAATATAGGCTCTCCTAAAATATTGCTGCAATTATATAGAGCATGCATGCATGTTCAGTCACTTCAGCCATGTCCAACTCTTTGTGATCCTATGGACAGTGGCCTGACAGGGTCTTCTGTCCATGGGATTCTCCAAGCAATAATGCTGGAGTGGGTTTCCAGGCCTTCCTTCCAGGGAATCTTTCCAATTCAGGGATCGAACCTCAGTCTCCCATATTGCAAGCAGATTCTTGTCCTATTGAGCCACCTCAGTTCAGTTCAGTGCAGTTGCTCAGGCGTGTCCGACTCTGCAACCCCATGGACTGCAGCAGTTATTTACAATTATTATTATTATTGTGTTAGTTTCTGTTGTACAATAAAAAGGTTCATCCAT
>SJYQ01002428.1:231797-245340 GCA_006410935.1 Redunca redunca
TATGCATTAATACATGTTATTTGTTTTTCTCTTCCTTACTTCACTGTGTATGACTGATTCTAAATTCTAGGTCCATCCACATCTCTACAAATGACCCAACTTCATTCCTTTTTATGACTGACTTAATATTCCATTGTATAAATGTATCATGTCTTTCTTATCCATTCATTTGTCATTAGGCCTTTAGGTTGTTTCCATGTCCTGGCTATTGTAAACAGTGCTGCAGTGAAATTTAGGGTACATATGTTCTTTTGAATTATGACTTTCTCAGGGTATGTCTGTACTTCAGTTCAGTTCAGATTAATCGCTCAGTTGTGTCTGACTCTTGCGACTCCATGAACCACAGCATGCCAGGCCTCCCTGTCCATCTCCAACTGTAATAACTGTAAAGCAATTATATTCCAATTGTTAAAAAGGAGGGCATAATAAAAAAACACTATTTACAATGACTTATAACATTTTGCTTAATCACAGGATTATTTTATGTAGATAAAAATTGACCAGTCCTGGCATATTTGAGCAACTTTTCACTGATATGCCAAATTATACGACAAAATACCAATTTCCACGTGTAACTTAATTCTAGAAATCTATTCTCAACAAGTTTGACCCTGTTGCTGTCTTGAAAGATAGTTTATCATTCTCTGGCTGTGAGAACATTGAAGTCTGAGATTTTCAGCTTCTAAGTGGTCCCAAACATGTTTCAAGAGAAGTGACTGACATTTATATTGCTTAGAAAAGAGCTACTCAGTCATCCTGACAATTAATCACAAAGTACAAAGGAGTAGACACTTTCAAAGAAAGAATATGTTAAATGGGTCAAGAAGATTGATACTCCCTCATATGTTCTGCTTTAGGTAAAGGTAAAATTTTTAATAGACATCATTGTGATTTGTAATTGTTTACTTTTTTCATAATTATATTCACCTAACAGAATAATCTGGTCTCCTAGTACATATCTATGAGAGGTTTTAAAGTCCTTGTTAGGTTCACTGGGATGGAATTTCTAACAAAAGTGAGAGAGGTTGAGTCTAACTTTTTAGTCATATCTGCCCATGCTTTCTTTGACTTCTTATTTTTTTTGAAATACATTGTTCATTCCTCAGGAATGTCTTATGGTATTTATTCTCTTAGACTTGTATATGAATCCATTCATTTATTGAAGCTTTGCCTCTCTAGTCTGATATTCTTTAACCCTCTCATGAAAATTAATAATATATAGATTATGTGATAATATTTTGACTATTATTGATAATGGTGGTAGTGGTTTTAGTTGCTAAGTTGTGTCCAACTCTTAAGACCCCCATGGATTCTAGCCTGCCAGGCTCCACTCTCCATGGGATTCTCCAGGCAAGAATACCAGAGTGGGGTGCCATTTCCTTCCCCAGGGGATCCTCCTGATCCAGGAATCAAACCAAGGTCTCCAGCACTGCAAGCAGATTTTTTACCAACTGAGCTACAAGGGAAGCCCATTATTGATAATAGTATTAACTATTGATAACTCTATTAACTATTAGAACTATGAACCATCTTGTATGTTCAGTTATGTTAGGACATATCTGCTCGACCAGCTTGTATATTCAGCAAAAACAAAATTCATGTTATATATAACACCTAAAATGGTGAATATAGTGAGCTCTGCAACTAGTTGATTAATAATATGATTCACTGAGGCATTGAAGCAAGTTATCTAAATAGAAACAGCGAGTTTACTTGAATTACAGGAACTAATAGGAAAAGGTTCAGTTCAGTTCAGTCACTCAGTCGTGTCTGACTCTGCGACGCCATGAACCACAGCACGCCAGGCCCCCCATCCATCACCAAACCCCGGAGTTTACACAAACTCATGTCCATTGAGTCAGTGATGCCATCTAACCATCTCATCCTCTGTTGTCCCCTTCTCCTCCTGCCTTCAATCTTTCCCATCATCAGGGTCTTTTCAGATGAGTCAGCACTTTGCATCAGGTGGCCAAAGTATTGGAGTTTCAGCTTCAACATCAGTCCTACTAATGAACACCCAGGACTGATCTGTTTTAGGATGGGCTGGTTGGATCTCCTTGCAGTCCAAGGGACTCTCAAGGGTCTTCTCCAACACCACAATACAAAAGCATCAATTCTTCAGCACTTAGCTTTCTTTACAGTCCAACTCTCACATCCATACATGACTACTGGAAAAACCATAGCCTTGACTAGACAGACCTCTGTTGGCAAAGTAATGTCTCTGCTTTTTAATATGCTATCTAGGTTGATCATAACTTTCCTTCCAAGGAGTAAGTGTCTTTTAATTTCTGCAATCACCATCTGCAGTGATTTTGAAGCCCCCAAAAACAAAGTCAGCCACTGTTTCCCCATCTATTTGCCATGAAGTGATGGGCCGGATGCCAAGCTTTAAGCCAACTTTTTCACTCTCCTCTTTCACTTTCATCAAGAGGCTCTTTAGTTCTTCACTTTCTGCCATAAGGATGATGTCATCTGCATATCTGAAGTTATAGATATTTCTCCTGGCAATCTTGATTCCAACTTTTGCTTCATCCAGCCCAGCATTTCTCATGATGTAATCTGCATAGAAGTTAAATAAGCAGGGTGACAATATACAGCCTTGACATACTCCTTTTCCTATTTGGAACCAATCTGTTCTTCCATGTCCAGTTCTAACTGTTGCTTCCTGACCTGCATACAGGTTTTTCAGGAGCAAGGTCAAGCAGTCTGGTATTCGCATCTGTTTCAGAATTTTCCACAGTTTATTATGATCCACACAGTCAAAGTCTTTGGCATAGTCAATAAAGCAGAAATAGATGTTTTTCTGGAACTCTTGCTTTTTCCATGATCCAGCAAATGTTGGCAATTTGACCTCTGGTTCCTCTGTCTTTTCTAAAACCAACTTTAACATCTGGAAGTTCACAATTCACATATTGCTGAAGCCTGGCTTGGAGAATTTTGAGCATTACTTTACTAGTGTGTGGGATGACTGTAATTGTGTGGTAATTTGAGCATTCTTTGGCTTTGCCTTTCTTTGGGAAAAAAAAAAAATTATGAATTACCTTGAAAAGGTTTGGGTTGTTGTAAATATGTTTCTTTTTCAGCTTTATACTTATAAAATTTAATCAAACTCATGTTCTGGGTAAATCCTTCAACTTGCAATATTCTTTTTTCTTCCCCCACCAATAACATCTAGCTGAAGAAGGTAATGCAGTTTTAATTTGGGGAAAAGAAATGGGGAATTTGCACTTATATAAATAACAGCAACAAAAAGAAAACTATGTTTTTATAGTAAGCTGTATCTTTGAATCATCTCGTTATATTTCTCCCTATAGACAGAAGTTCCCAGGTGTTTTCTTAAACAAATATTAGATGAAAGGAAAGGCAAATTCAGTTATTTCAGTTGCTTATTTCAGCAACTTAAATTAGCATGATGGAAATGTTCAGGAACAGATATAATTAGAAACAACAGATGTGTTTTTATATATCGAGTTGCCATATTGTAATCACAGAAATGATCACAATGTCTAAGAAAGTCATATCTTTATCCATTGGTGTTGATGTAAAAACAACAATACAATATAGACATTTCAGTAATTGGAGTCTTTTCTCCCAAATATGCTATTTTAAAAATATAGGTATTTTTTACAAAGTCACCTTGCTTCCCATCAGATTATATTCTTCAAGAACATTCTTCCCACCATCACATGTAGCAAGAAATGTCACTGATGTTGTTCGTTACAAATTCACACTTCCTTCCCGCCTGTTGAGTTGGGTATGAGATCGGTAAGGGCACTACTTTTCTATTTGGTTAAGTTGAATGATAAATTATGTTAAACACTTTCATAAAAATAGTACCTGATCAAGAATACAGAATCCCTGCCAGTGATAATAAAATTGCTAACAATTGTACAGATCGTTTATACATTTGATTAAGAATATATTCCACAGTGAATAATTCAACTGTGTGAGATAATAAGGAAACATAAGAACTAGAATACATAAGAATTAATGATTATGATACCTGAAATGATGGAAATTTATGCCACAGTTTCAATTCATATTTCTAAATCAATGTTTCCCACCTGAGATATTACAACTCTATTGTCACATATACTTATATCTCAAATGGTTTCTACCTAAAGATAGATCTTTCTTCTAATAACAACTAATATTCTAACAAAACAAATTGTCAACAAAATCAAGCAAGATTTGCCAGTGATGATAACGACAATGAAAGCTAAATGTTATTTCCTCTAAGCAGTGCAACAAAATACTAATTTTACCTTGATGACTTCTAAAATACTTAAGAAAATCCTCATCATTCTAATATTTTGTGGTGTATGCTTCTACTGAGTTGATTAATAGATGCTAGATAATAAGATTGTTTCTAAAATGCTGTTAGGATAAAGGAATGAGCAGAATGCACTGTTAGGAAGATGACTTCATCCTATCTTTTTGAACTATATTCAGAAGTTTATAACTTGTTCATTTCTTCTTTTAATTATGTGATCTATTGTAGTCAACCTTCTGTCAATAAAAAGTCTTTTTGCTTGGCTGGGTCTTTTTGAACCTGAGTCTCCTGCATTGCAGGCAGACGCTTTACCCTCTGAGCCACCAGGGAAGCCCTTTTGTTGTCCTTCAGTCACTAAGTCATGTCTGATTCTTTGCAACCCCATGGATTGCAGGATGTCATGCTACCTGTCCTTCACCATTCTCTAGAATTTGCTCAAACTCATGTCCATTGAGTCGATGATGCCATTCAACCATCTTATCCTCTGTTATCCCTTTCTCCTGCTGCCTTCAATCTTTCCCAGCATCAGGTGTTTTCCTGATGAGTCAGCTGACTCATCAGGATGAGTCAGCTCTTTGCATCAGATGCCCAAAGTATTGGAGCTTCAGCTTCAGCATCGGTCCTTCCAGTGAATATTCAGGATTGATTTCGTTTAGGATTGACTGATTTTATCCCCTTGCTGTCCAAGGGACTCTCAAGAATCTTCTATTAGAAGTCGATATATTTACTCACAAGTTCAATATCCAGAGCTGCACTATAAGAAATGTAATTTTCAATTTTCAGGACTAAAATTTTAATATTTTTATAAACTTTTGATTATAGGACAGTTTCTGATTTATAGAAAAGTTCAAAGATAGCACAAAAAATTTCCATATTGTCCACACCCAGTTTACCCTCTTGTCAGTACTTTATATTAGTAAGATGCATAGCTCATAATTAATGAAACAATACTGATACATTATTATTAATGAAAGTCCATATGTTACTCAAATTTCCTTAGTTTGTTACTAAAATTATTTTTCTGTCTCAAGATCTTATGTAGGATATCACATTACATTTTGTTATCTTTTCTCCTTAGGTTCCTCTTAACCATGACAGTTTCTCAAACCTGCCCTATTTCTTATGACTTCAACAATTTCAAGAAGTATTGTTCAAACCTTTTGTAGAATATGCCTCGACTGGTATTTTTCTTATAATTATACCTACTGTTATGGGTTTGTAAGGAAGACCATGGAGGTCAAATATCATCTTCATTGCATCATATCAAAAGTACATACTGTTAACATGACTTAACACTGTTTATGTTAAACTTAACAAACTATCGAGATAGAATTTGTCAGATTTCTCTATTGTACAGTTACTATTTTTTTTTCTTCTATTCTTTACTGTAGTCTTCGGGACATGGCCATTATGTGCAGCCCACCTTAAAAAAGTGGAAAGTTATACTCCACTTCCTGGAGGCTGGATTATGTACATAAATTATTTGAAGACTTTTTGCCCAAAAGATGTGTTTATTTTCCTCATTTACATATTCATCATTAATATTAATTTTATATTTTGGGTTATGCTCCAATGCTATTGTGTGTGACTGTGCATGTGCAGCTCATATTGTTTTATATTTGGCAACTTGAAACTCTTTTATTTGGTGCCTATGTCCCCTTGACATACCTCTACCATTGCCTATGTTTTTTTTTTTTTTTTCAATTGTAATTTTTTAGCACTAACTCAATTTCAGGCACTATGAAATGCTTCAGGCTCATCTTGTACATGCCCTGCCCTAAGACTTGTTAAATCAAATATTTCCCCAAGTACCCCTAGTTTCTTTCATTTGAAAATGGTATTAGAAACCAAGATATGAACACTCAGTGTATTCTTTGCTCCTGGGGAATTATTGCCTATAGATGCTCTCACCTGATTTAACAAGGAAATTTATATGCATATATTAACCCATATGTAAGGTTTTCAGGTGGTGCAGTGGTAGAGAATGCATCTGCTAATGCAGGACACACAGAGACATGGGTTCCATCCCTGGGTTGGAAAGATCCCTTGAAGGAGGAAATGGCAACCCACTCCAGTATCCCTGACTGGAAAATTCCATGGACAGAGGACCTGACGGACTTGAGTGGATGGGGTCACAAAGAGTCAGATACAACCAAGCAACTGAGCGCACACACACATGTGTGTATACATATCTGTAATTATTTCTCTATGTAACATCTGTTTATGCAAAGGTAAATATGACTTGGTCCTATTGTCTCCAGCTGAGTCTTTTAAGGCATGAATCATTCTAGCCTCCTTCTCTTGCTGAATGTACCCTTCCATTTTAACAGTGAGAAATCCTACCATTTATTTTCATAATTGTTAAATTTTAGGATACATATACAGTGTTTTCAGAATTGTAAATTTGCACTCCCATGTTAAAAAAATAAGTTCATATACTACTATATAGAGTTATGTACACTTCCCTTTGCTTTTAGTCTCACAGATTCTACTTACTTCCAAAGTTACATAGGCAGCAGCTTTTCCTTCCAACCCCAATACGAGGTTGTTTCTTCTATCTGTAAGACAATTATCCCTGGTAGTTCATCTGGTAAACAAACTGCCTGAAATGCAGGAGACCCTGGTTCAATTCCTGGGTTAAGAAGATCCCCTGGAGAAGGGAATGGCTACCCACTCCAGTATTCTGACCTAGAGAATTCCATAGACAAGGGAGCCTGGCAGGCTATAGTCCATGAGGTCACAGAGTTGGACATGACTTAGCAACTTTCACTTATATTCTTTTGCCATGGACAGTATTCCATCATAAGACTCATGCCTTCTTCTTCTTCTTCTTTTTTTAATGTACCATAAGATTTTGGAGAAGAAAATAGCAACCACTCCAGTATTCTTGCCTGGGAAATCCTGTGGACTGAGGAGCCTGGTGGGCTGCGTGCATAGGGTTGCAAGTGTTGGACACGACTTAGTGACTAAACTACCAACACCACCGAAGGGTTTACTCTCAACTAAGTTCTGTGAGTATGCATGGGTGTGTGCTAAGTCACTTTAGTCCTGTCCGACTCTGTGTGACCCTATGTACTGTAGACCAGCAGGCTCCTCTGTCCATGGGATTCTCCAGGCAAGAATACTGGAATGGGTTGCCATGCCCTTTTCTAGGGGATCTTCTCAACCCAAGGATTGAACCCCCATCTCCTACATTTCTTGCATTGACAGGGGTTTTCTTTACCACTGGTGTCACCTGGTCAGGGACTATGGGGTATAGCCAATTAACAGTGTTGTGACAGTTTTAAGTGAACAGTCAAGGAACTCAGCCACATATATACATGTATCCTTTCTCCCCCAAACATCCCTCCTTTTCAGGCTACCACATAACATTGAGCAGAGTTCCATGTGCTACACAATAGGTTCTTGTTGGTTATCCATTTTAAATATAGCAGTGTGTACATATCCATCTCAAATTCCCTAACTATCCTTCCTCAACAGCAATAAATTTATCTCTGTAGTTTTTCCTTTTCCAGGATGTCATACAAATGGAATCAAGCAGTCTGTAGAATTTTCACACTGGCTCCTTTCACTTTACAATATGGATTTAAAATTCATCCATGTCTTTGCACAGCTTGGTAGTACCTTGTTTTTTTAAAAAATTGACAGTGTTCCATTGGAAAGTTGTATTATGGTTTGTTTGCATAGTCACCTGAGTGACATCTTTGTTGCTTTGTTTTGAGTGATTATGAATAAAGATGTTATAATTATCTGAATGCCAGTTTTTTGTGTGTGGAAATTGTTTCATATAAGTTGAGTAAATACCTAGAAGTGCAGTGGTTGGATTGTAGTGGAGCTCAGTTTAGCATTTTTAAAAACTGCCAAATTGTCTTCCAAAATGAATGTTGTGAATTACCATCAATAATGAATGAGAGTTCTTCAGTAGTAATTGGTTTTATCCATTTACTGAATTTTAGCCATTCTGCTGAAAGATGACACATGAGCAAGAGCTAAAATTGAGAAAGATGAGAAGAGCTGCACTGAATTTCTACATACTACTCAATCTCATTATTTCTCCACTTCTAGATCATTTATGGGCACTGGGATTGGGTAAAAGGCTTTTATTAGCATTTTAAACTGTGTTCTTTTAAAGTGTCTTGAGTATCCCTCCCTTAAGGGAAATTGTCACTGTGGTTTTCTTCAGTTCAGGCTTCAGTCATTTACCTTGTTCAGATAGCCCCTCTATCTCTGTCAGAATTCCTTCATTAATTTCCTTAGAATCCCTGATCTCAGTCTCCAAAGCCCTTTACATTTTTTCCAGAGAAGTTTTGGGTTTTGATCTGCCATTGCACTTCCAAGTCATACCCAGAGGGTTTCTTTACACAACCAAACAAGTACAAGGGGATTCAGAGAAACCTCTTTTAGAGATCTTGTGGTTAACCTTTTATTTAATAATTTGTTTTGTTTCATTTCTACCACATATGGAATCACACACATTGCCCTGTAGGGCACTTACATATTCAAGCAAATCTGTGACAGGCTTGGCCCATCCTAAGACTTCTCAGTCTAGGGTGAAAGGAATTCTTAAGTGAGAGTGGAAAGTGCAGAGACTGAAATGGCTCTCTGGGGAAAGAAAGGGGAAACTGGTTGATCCATAGAAGGTGGTAATAAAATTTAGAATTGGTCATATTTACAAATAATGACTGCTCATTTTGTTGTTGATTTAGTTGCTAAGTCTTGTCTGACTCTTGCGAGCCCATGGACTGTAGCCCAATAAAATCCCTTGTCCATAGGTTTTCCCAGGGAGGGATACTGGAGTGGGTTGCCATTTCCTTCTCCAGAGGATCTTCCCGACCCAGGTATTGAACCCTGGTCTCCTGCATTGCAGGTGGATTCTTTACCAACTGAGCCATCAGAGATGGTGCTCCTGATTATTAGTGAAACATTACGGCTTCTCTAGGGAGTGTCTGTGGCTCCGAACTTTTAGGAGATAAGTGTGCTTTCAGAGGCAGCTAGAGTAAGAGAGAGTCACAAAGCTGTATAATGAGCCCTCATAGTATCTTTGGTTCTGAAAAATCTGTTGTGCCAGTTCTGCCCACTCTCATTTCCTTTGAGATTTCCATGAATGAGATTCAGACCTTCTTTTCAGGGGGTTCCTATGATAACAAAGTTGGTTATAATGTCAGTTTATTTATTGATAAAATGGTTAATCCTCAAGGACAGCACTGACTATCCTTTATCTTTAAGGTGTTGTACATAGTTTGAGTATTAACAGATTATACAGTTTGTAAGTATATTTCTCTATTATTTTTTAAAATCATAAAAATTCCAGATATTTGATAAATAGTATTAAGTTAAAATATATGCGAATATGATTTTTTTCTCACTTTTATTTGCTTTTGGTAACACTTTGTATATGTCTTTCTACTCTTGATTAACAGTCCCATCTTTTTTCTCCTCCTTGACCCAGCTTTGAATGTAAAAATACTCCATATCTGTAGGATATATGATTACCTATGACCATTTTAACAAGAAAAATCACATAACATTCTATTTTCCTCAACAGTAATTCTTATTTAGTGATAAATGGACATGCTTATAAATGAAAAAATTTCAGATATGGCAAGTTCATAGAAACTTTGCTTTTCCTTTCCTAATCATTCAATTCTGTCATCTTGTCACCACTAAAAATTTTCATCTTTAGAACTTAATTACCAAGGTCACTTTCTAACAATTCCTTTATTCTGTCACTATTAAAAAAAGAGCCATTTGAGTAGAAACCCTGATTAAAAATGAAGCAGTCATATAAATTGAACAGGTGACATTCTTTCCAAAGCTTATATTTCACTTTTATTGGCAGAAACTGTGTTTCATATAATTAATAGGAAGTTTTTACTGGGTTAAGAAGGAGAAACAAAGAGTTTTAATTATTATGCATAGGAATGTGTATTTATATTTGGCAAAAATTAATAACTTCTAAATTCTAAATTTATTTCAATGCCAATATGTATCACATATCTTAGACTAAATCAGAGTTTTTCTGAAATTTTGTGGAAATTCAGACTTTCAGGGTGACTTATTTCCTATCCTTCCAACCACTTATCCTTCATTCTCAATTAAAAATAGTTTCTATCCATTCATAGTTATCTGAAAGTTGAATTACATATTCTGTTTTCTTTAAATGCTTAACAGGTATCATGTAAATTTTATGTAAGCTTCATTCTCATGTTGTTTAAGAAAATGCATGTCTGTAAAAAGCTTGAAAGTAAAATATACTTATTTATAACTTTATAGGTAAGTATTGAAGAAGATAATATATACATTGTTATTTTTACTTATTTACTTAAACTGAGGTATAATGACATAAACATTATATTAATTCCTGGTGTGCAATGTAATGATTTGATATTTGTATATACTGCAAAAATATCACTGCAATAAGTCCAGTTAATATCTATCACCATACACAAGTCAACAGATCATGTCTCTCTTACCCTTACTGTTGCATGAGGGATAGACAAGTTTAGTCTTAGTCATACCTCTCTATTCCAGTCCATAATCTTCTCTCATGTTGCTTCTTTTGATTGAAATGGTCTTACTGACCTGCCTTTGTTGGGCCAGGTCCTATTCCTCTAAGTTGCTACTTGTGGTAGATGGAATAATGGCCACGCAAAGAGAACAGACTGGTTCCAAATAGGATAAGGAGTACATCAAGGCTGTATACTGCCAGCCTGCTTATGTAACTTATATGCAGGGTACATCATGAGCAACGCTGGGCTGGATGAAGCACAAGCTGGAATCAAGATTGCCACAAGAAATATCAATGACCTGATATGCAGATGACACCACCCTTATGGCAGAAAGTGAAGAACTAAAGACCCTCTTGATGAAAGTGAAAGAGGAGAGTGAAAAAGTTGATTTAAAGCTCAGCATTCAGAAAACTAAGATCATGGCATCCAGCCCATCACTTCATGGCAAATAGACGGGGAAACAATGGAAACAGTGATGGACTTTATTTTGGGGGGCTCCAAAATCACTGCAGATGGTGATTGCAGCCATGAAATTAAAAGACGCTTACTCCTTGGAAGAAAAGTTATGACCAATCTAGACAGCATATTAAAAAGCAGAGAACATTACTTTACCAACAAAGATCCATCCGGGCAAGACAATGTTTTATCCAGTAGTCATGTATGGATGTGAGAGTTGGACTGTAAAGAAAGCTGAGTGCTGAAGAATTGATGCTTTTGAACTATGGTGTTGGAGAAGACCCTAGAGAATCCCTTGGACTGAAAGGAGATCCAACCAGTCCATCCTAAAGGAAATCAATCTTGACTATTCATTGGAAGGATTGATGTTGAAGCTGAAACTCCAATACTTTGACCACCTGATGCAAAGAACTGACTCATTTGAAAGGACCCTGATGCTGAGAAGGATTGAGGGCAGGCAGAGAAGGGGACAAGAGAGGATGAGATGGTTGGATGGCATCACCAACTCAACAGACATGAGTTTGGGTAGACTCTGGGAGTTGGTGATGGACAGGGAGGCCTGGCGTGCTGCAGTCCATGGAGTTGCAAAGAGTCAGACATGGCTGAGGGACTAAACTGAACTGAACTGAAAGATGCCTAAATCCTAACCCTTAAACCTGTGACTATTAGATTACATGGCCAATGAGAACTAAAGTTGCAGATGGATATAAGCTTGATAATCAGCTGATCTTGATATAGATAGATGATTCCAGATTATTTAGATATGTTCAATGGAATTTCAGGGCATCTTAAAAGTACTGAAAGGAGGCAGAAGAGAGCAAACCACAGAGATGGCAATATGAAAACGGTGTAACAACCATAGTTTCTGCCTTTGAATATAGAGGAAGAAGACCACAAACAAAGGAATGTTGGTGATTTCTAGAGACTGAAAAAGGAAACAAACTGCCCCCAGAAGGAGTGCAACCCTGAAAATCTTGACTTTAGCCCAGTGAGATCCATATTGGACTTCTGGTCTCCAGAACTGTAAGATGATAAATTTGTGCTATCTCAACCTACTGAATTTATGGCAATAGTAATCTAGTATAATACCAAAATGGTCTTGAATGGAACTTCCTTAAATATTTCTGGAACATCTAGAATAGTTCTCTTTGTTCTTCTTCATAGTAGTTTTCTTAAATTTAATTGAATAAATATCCTTTAGTTAATATTTGTTACCTGTTTGAGAATGTGAGCTCACTGAAGACAAGGATTACGTACATTGTATCCTAGGAATATTCTCAGTGCTTAACACAGAACTTGCCTCAATCAGTGCTTCCTTGAGTGTGTGTGTGTATGTGTGTGTGTGTGTGTGTGTGTGTGTGCGCGCGTGCAAGCACACATCCATTCGTGTCCAACTCTTCATGACCCTATGGGCTGTAGCCTGGCAGGCTCATCTGTCCATGGGATCTCCCATGTAAGAATACTGGAGTGAGTTGCCATTTCCTCTTCCAGGGGATCTTCTGGACCCAGGGATTGAATCTGCATCTCCTGCACTGAAGGAAGATTCTCTGCCACTTGAGCATCAAAGAAGCCCCAGTAAGCACTTGATAAATACTAGACAGGATTTTTCAATTTTAAATAAGAAATTGACTAAGGTTTGTCCATCTATGATTATCAAGGACCAATCTAAGGAAAACTAATTTTGATTTTTTTAAAATGTGGACCATGTTTGAAGTCTTTATTGAATGAGTTACAATATTGTTTCTGTTTTGTGTTTTAGTTTTTTGGCTCCAAGACATGTGGGATCTTATCTCCCCAACCAGGGATCGAATCCACACTCCCTGAATTAGAAGATGAAGTCAGAACCACTGGACCATCACAGAAGTTCCAGGCCCCTGATTTCTTTATGCAAATATTTTAAGAATGGAATCTCAGGAGAGTAAACATACTTTGGCCAGAGGAGAACCTAACTAGTGCTAAAATGTCTTCCCTGTCTTCTGCATTTTGAAGACAGAGTATTCTCCTTCAGTCTGAATCCTAATCTACAGGACTATTTACACATAGTCATAAAAATAAATGGGGACCTAATTCAGAAGAACTGGAACCTGAATGAACAGAATCTAATCCAGTAGCAGAGGAAGAGATGTCTGAGATCTCTCTTACCACATGTGCACAGAAGAAAGGCCATCTGAGGACAAGAAGGTGGCAATCCACAAGCCATCATGAGGTCTCACTAGAAACCTATTTTTATGGCACCTCAATCTTTCTGCCCACAGAACCATGATCAATTTGTGCTTTCAAGCCACTCCAAAAAAAAAAAAAAAAA
>SJYQ01002428.1:245345-257803 GCA_006410935.1 Redunca redunca
AAAAAAAAAAAAAAAAAAAAAGGAAAATATCAAGGTATTCTTAGTATAAATACAGACATTTATTTAAGAATTATCTGGTATAAATTATCTGATATAAAATTAAAAACCAATAATTTTACAATGTATAATATTTTCCACATCAGTGCTGCTTCCATGATAGTTCTATGTTCAAGGACTGAAAAGTAATACAAAATAAGAAAAAAGAAAAACTTCTTTCTTTCCTAACAACTGAAAGTGAAAGGAATTAGCTCTCGGGATGATTGGAAATATTGTCAGCTCACAGAGGAATACTTGGGAAATATCTAGGCATTTAAAAAAAAGACATTATCAAATGCCATAAATACTGTTTCCATGAAGCCCTGTCATAGTTCATACTGCCAATGCACTGGCATCTCTTTGTGAAGAATTGGTTCCAAAGTTTCTCAGCATAACCAAATTCCTAGGAAGTATAAGTAAATATCCGAGAGAAGTGGCTGTTGGTGTTGGCAGATTTACTAGGACATCAACCAAATCAATTCAGCAAAGAAGGCTTAAACTTACTTACAGAAAGTAATTCTTGTATATGTTTCTTAGAAAGCTCTATTCTGTTATTTTTGCTTACTGAAATTATTGTCAGTAGATTTCAGTAAATTATTTGAGTTGATTTCAAATAAAGCTTTTATTTATTAGTAGCCTCTATATACAGTAACCTCTGCGTGCGTGCATGTGTGCAGTTGCTTCAGTCCTGTACAACTCTTTGCGACCCTATGGATTGTAGCCTTCGAGGCTTTTCTGTCTATTGGATTCTCCAGGCAAGAATAATGGAGTGGGTTGCTGTGCCCTCCTCCAAGAGACCTTCCCAACGCATGGATGAAACCCATGTCTCTTACCTCTCCTGCATTGGCAGGCGGGTTCTTTACCACTAGCACCACACGGGAAACCCATAGTGATCTCTAGCCAAAGTCAATTTACCAAAACCTATTATCTTTTATGTGAGAAAAAGCAGAAATATTAATTGCAGAATTCATACCAATTTATTCTACTTGAAACTGTCATTAGGCATTTAAAAAAAATGACATGTCACTCAAAAGTAAGATATCTTATTTGTTAATGAAACCAGATAATAAGAGGACACCAAGAAAGTATGTTTCAATACTCTGAATTAATTAATTGAATAAATATGGCTAGGCATTTATTATGGATCATGTGTTCTACTAGAGTCTTAGTGGAACTGATGGTCAAATAAATCTGTATGATATAGCAGAAACCATGATAAATGAATACAAATACATATAGTTCATTAAAACACAGAAAGGAGAAATGATTCCCTAAGGAGAGAAGCATCTTAAAGAAGAAGAACTGAGCTAAGTCTTAAAAAATAGGTAGAAAAATGGCTGTTTTGTGTTTGATTTGAATACGCCAGAAAGAGTGCTTTATTTACATGTAGTGTTCATTACAAAACAAATATAAGATCCAGTGGTCTAAACATTTTTTACTAACAAAACACCTCTACTGTATATATAGTATATACGTACTGTGTTACTATAGTGCTTGCAAATGACATGGAAGAGAATATGGACCCCCACATGTGGGATTTTCCTTGGGCCCTGATCAAAGTTTAGGTAGTTGAGTGGAGAACTTCCTGTAACAGAGCGTCAAGCTATGGGTACAGACAGCCTTCTGCATCATCGTGAGCCACCAACGCTGTAAGGAGATGATGGCCAAAGAGTCATCCCACTGGGCCTGCTGCCCTCCCTACAGCAGAGCTGAGAGGGCTTCCCAAAGGACTGAGTCTCCCATCCTCAGGCCCAGCCTCCCGTCAACCCCATTGTTCCCTCTGTGGTGTGTACTCTCACAACAGCTATTGAGGCCATCACACTTGCCCCTTGCCCGCTTCATTCAAGAGCCCTTCCCTAAACCCTCTCTCCAAGCTAATCTCTCAGTGACTGCACATCCCTGGGGTGGGGGCTTCTTCATCATCCTGTCCCCCACCCTAGCTGCAACTGGAGCCAGGCACCTACACCCTTCACCTTCCTCCAAAGTGCCCCAGTGTTCTGAAGAATCTCACAGAGTGAGTGCTGACCCAATGCTCTATTGACTCTACTCTCCCTCCAGCTACCCAACCCCACAGTCTTATTGGCCTCAGGCTGGCAGTGCTGCCCATGGCCCCGCCCCCTCCTCCAAAAGCAAGTTATACTCAACTCTGACCCTGGTCCCCTCTAATAAGCTCGTGTCTACAAGACACCAGTTGTGAAAAAAACTATATACACATGTAAATTACTATATATGATTTTACACAGATATAAGAAATGTTTTATATTTTAAAGTAAGAAAAGTTTCTACTGAAATGCACATGGCTTATAAGAAGATTAAGGTTCTCACTACAAGTTAGAAAGTAGAAATTAAATTTATAAGAAACCAGCACTCTCATCATAAACAAAATGAACAAGTCAGGTAAGTATAAAATCTTTGCAGAGATTTTTTTGGTTTTGGTGGTGGCACTTTTTGTTCATTTGTTTTGCTTTGCTTTGTCTTCTTTCCATACTAAGAAAAGTAAATTAACTTGTGGCAGGAAGTCTTTCAGATGTTCACTAATGATCCCCTGGTTCTTAGCATTCTCTGAATGTGAAATATTGGCCCTTTGAAGGTTGTGCATGGGTCGAGGAAGATAAAAAAATCCCCTCAGTCATTTCAGATTTTCACTGACTGCATTGCAACAGCATTCCAAGTCTGCATACCAGGTAGAGGGATAGTTCCAGTGTCCCAAAAGCTAGGGAAAGCACAGAAGAAATTCAACCAAATGATCAAAAGAAAACATCCCCAGAGAAAAAAGCCTGGCAGCCAGGAGCAAAGTGAAACCACTCATGATTATGAAAACTAAAGGTAGTTTAGAAAAATACAAAGTGATGGCTAACATCTCTATAGTGCTTAGAGTCAAAGCCTTGACAAAGGAAAGTCTACACTGTACTCTCAAAATATCTGATGATGACTATGAGCTGAGTCTAACTAAATTTGTAGCCAAGCCAATGCACAGTTCAATTACAGAATACTCAATTACCACCCTCATACACACACTAATGGTCTTGTAGAAGGTAGGTTTGCCCTTTTCTGAAGGTAAGTATTATTTACTTTAGTCGATGGGCTTCCCTGGTGGCTTAGCAGTAAAGAATCCACCTGCAATGCAGTAGGCCCAGTTCAATCCCTAGGTTGGGAAGATCCCCTGGAGGAGGGCATGGCAACCCACTTCAGTATTCTTGCTTGGAGAATTCCATGGATGAAGGAGCCTGGCAGGCTACAGTTCATGGGGTCTTAACGATTTAGTCACTAAAAGCTGGCTTAAAGCTCAACATTCAGAAAACAAAGATCATGGCATCTGGTCTCATCACTTCATGGGAAATAGATGGGAAACAGTGGAAATGGTGTCAGACTTTATTTTGGGGGGCTCCAAAGTCACTGCAGATGGTGACTGCAGCCATGAAATTAAAAGATGCTTACTCCTTGGAAGAAAATTTATGAGCAACCTAGAGAGTATGTTCAAAAGCAGAGATATTACTTTGCCGACTAAGGTCCATCTAGTCAAGGCTATGGTTTTTCCAGTAGTCATGTATGGATGTGAGAGTTGGACTGTGAAGAAGCTGAGCGCCGAAGAATTGATGTGTTTGAACTGTGGTGTTGGAGAAGACTCTTGAGGGTCCCTTGGACTGCAAGGAGATCCAACCAGTCCATTTAGAAGGAGATCAGCCCTGGGATGTCTCTGGAAGGAATGATGCTAAAGCTGAAACTCCAGTATTTGGCCACCTCATGCGAAGAGTTGACTCACTGGAAAATACTCTGATGTTGGGTGGGATTGGGGGCAGGAGGAGAAGGGGACTACAGAGGATGAGATGGCTGGATGGCATCACAGACTCGATGGACATGAGTCTGAGTGAGCTCCAGGAGTTGGTGATGGACAGGGAGACCTGGAGTGGTGAAATTCATGGGGTCGCAAAGAGTCGGACACGACTGAGCGACTGAACTGAACTGAACTGAACTGAACTGAAGTGACTAAGCAATGCACGCACCCATTTTAGTTGATACTTTATTTTTACACACAGTGAATGTCATACAACCAAAAATTGTAATCTACTTTATCAATAATATCTACAACAACCAAAGCACATTATTCAGATATCTAATACTTCAGTTAAAGTGTTAGTAGCTCAGTCACGCCCAACTCTTTGTGACCCCATGGACTATAGCTTCTGTCCATGGAATTCTTGAGGCAAGAATACTGGAGTGGGTACCCATTCATTCCCTTTTCCAGAGCATCTTCCTGACCCAAGGATGGAACCCAGGGCTCCTGTATTGCAGGCAAATTCTTTACCCTCTGAGCCAGTAGAGAAGCCCAATAATTCAGTATGCTCTTTCAAATACAGATAAGTGTTATATCTATGATTTGGAATAAATAAAGTCATACATATTTGGTATATTGAAATTCTCTCAGTTATTATAAAAGTACCTCAATTATTACAACATTAAACAATGTAGTATTTTTAAATAAACAATTAGGGTAATAGATTTTAATTAAAGAAGGANGCAATAAAATTAAACTACAATCATAAATTTTCCTCTGGTTCAGGTATTGAAGGAAGAAAAATATTAAAAATGTTTTTAATTTTGTTTTTAACATTAATCAGATTGTTTCAAGAAGCTCAGAAATGAATTACATTATCAAATGAGAAATCTATTTTGAAGTATTTCCCAGTAAGTGAAAATTATTTTTACGTAATTTTTTTTTTTTTAATTGGTGAAAGTACAATTACCTTTACACATTACCTGGGCCTTTTGGCTAAGATCAAGTGATGGCGCAGAAGGAAAGCGTCTGTCTACAATGTGGGAGACCTGGGTTCGATCCCTGGGTCGGGAAGTTCCCTGGAGAAGGAAACGGCAACTCGCTCCAGTATTCTTGCCTGGAAAATCCAATGGACGGAGGAGCCTGGTGTCCATGGGGTCGCAAAGAGTTGGACACGACTGAGTGACTTCACTTTCTGTTTAGGGAGAAAATGAAATAAACTCATGCTGCTAACATTTTATATCATGGTTCTCCTGCCTGATTTTCCCTCACCAGCTTATCTCTAATACTCAGTCAGTTCACTCAGTCGTGTCCAACTCTTTGTGGCCCCATAGACTGCATCACACCAGGCTTCCCTGTCCATCACTAACTTCCAGAGCCTGCTCAAACTCATGTCTATCTAGTACTCTGAACAGTCGAAATTATCATCTCTTAGGAAGATGGGTCAGAATAGAAAATGTTTGAAAGCAGTGCATTAAGAATTAAAAAAAAACAAACATTCAGATGTATTTATTTAAGGTTTAGTGAATCTGACACTGAACTAGTTAGAAAATGTGAAAAGATTTAGGAAATGGTTAAAACATAGTCTTCCCTTAGGAAAAAATGGCATTCTTTCTGATGAACCAGAGCATATATTAACATCATTAGGAAAATAATGCATTTTTGTTATAGTTGTATGGGAAAATATAGGTTCCCTGAATACCTAGAAACCTAAAGAATAGTCCAAAATGGACTACTAAATATAAGATAATTTCAAATGTTCACAAAATAACAAGGGAAGGAAAAGAATAAAATCAATTGGTTAATGATGAGGAAAGTCAAGATTGCATGGAAAGAATGTTTGCCTCATGATGTCTGAAGTATATTCAGATAAGCTTTTTTTTTAACTTAGAAAGAAATCAAAGGAGCAGCTTATGTTGTTGTTGTTGTTTGAAGAATTTGTGGTTTTTGTCTTTCTATCCATCTTTAATGAAATTGCTTCCAGCAACATTGAACTAAAACTAAGAATAAAAATGTATGTATTCCAGTTCAAAAATAACTTGCCTATAGAACTTTTTACCATGTTGGCAGTAGCAATAAACTTGAATAAAATGTAAAATTTGGACTTCATACTAAATAAAGGAAAAAACAGTCTTATTTCAGTCCATTTATTGATTATATAGATGGCACTGTAAGTTAATAACATGTCAAAGATAAAAACTTCATATTTCACATTGCTATAAAATCTTATTTTATAGCTTCTTTTCTTAAAAGAAAAGAATGGGCTTCTTTTCCTTAAAATGTTTTTTAATGCTTATATGATCATAAGAAAAACCACTGGGTCAATTGCTTTTGTTACATCATTAATAATTTATCTTCTTTTTCTAGAATTTTGTTGTCTTATAATTGAGCTTGCCATATTTTATCTGTACATATTACATGATAACTAGAGTTTTTAAAATATTATTGATTCAGATGTTATTCTAGATGAGGTTATGATTTATTAAATTGATAACACAGGAATATCTGATACTAAATTATAAAATAGCCTGGTCTTCTAGCGTTAATATTCTAGGTGATCATGCTTGGGAGGTTTTGAATGTCATTGTTTGAGACATTCCAAATTATTTGAAATGCTTCAGATGAGAGGTATAATAGCTTTGCAGCACTCATGTTCCCATAGCAATTTGTGAAAGAAAACCAAACTCTCCTCTTTCAGTTAAAGCCAATTTAATCCTTTGAATTAAAGAGCTGTGTCCAACTTTATAGCTACTGAGAAGTCGGAAAACATGAACTTTTGGAACTCTATTTCAAGAAGAAAAAGTTGATAAAATACCATTTGTGTAATTTATTTAATCTCCCACAACCATTTTTCGAGGGCATGCAAAAATGTTGAAAATAGGAATTTCAATGTTTATTGTCTGCTTCAAGCCCAGTGAAGACTATAAAGCAAAATGATGAAATATATTTCCTAAGAAATTGAATATTTTTCTCTAATCCCAGAAATTGCTTAAGAAATTTCTTTGTCAAAACACAAAGCTTGGAAGATAGCGGAGGAGTAGATAGACATGGAGTATATCTCTCTCCACGAATTCATCAGGAATACCCCATCAGACCAGAAGTACATGCAGAACACCAGCTGAGAGTGGATAGGAGTTCCTGACCAGCAGAAAAGAATATATAGACCCACACAAACTCGATAGGAGGAAGGAAATAGGAGGAAAAACAAGCGTCAGTTGGCCTGGACCTGCCCTTGGCGGAGAAGGGGAACTGAAGCAGGGGTCCGATCCCTAAATCAGGGCAACTTTCTGATCAGAGGAGAAACATTTAAGGCTGAGAGTGAAACAGCTGATCTGTGGCGGCCTAAATGGAATGAGAATCACACAATCCTTGTTGCAGCCATACATACCCTGGACAGGACCACTGGTATCCTGGAAGGCACAGCAGCTGGGAGCTAGAGTTTAGGGATTGTGGAGCAATCCCAGGGCTAGGGCTGCTGTTGTCTGTGGAGAGATGGATTGAGGGGATGTGAAGGAGAAGATCGTGGTGGAAAATGCCAGTGGAGGAAAGCCAGGCAGCCATGGAAGCAAGGCGACGCTGCGGAGTCATGCATGGGGGTGGAGCCATCACCAAAGCCTCTCTTTCCCAGCACACCAACATTGGCAGCTGAAAAGTAGACAGGCTGGTCATTCAAACACCTGATGCATGAACTACAGAGTAGGATCCCACATAGGGGGCCCCTTTAAGTGTCTGACACACTGATCTTAGAGTAGGACCCCAACCAGGGTGGCCCCTATTATGTCCCTGACACGTTGAACAACAGAGAAGGACCCTAGGCCAGGGAGCCCTCTAAATACCTGAACCAGCAGTTTCGAAGAAAGACTGGCCAAAGAGGCCTTCTGATCGCCAGGTACAAGAGGCTCAAGAAGAGACTCTTATAGGGCCATAACTCCTGTGGTGGAGGCAGTCCATGTCCCTGCACACTTGGCATCACCAGGGTCCCCGCAGGCCAAGCAGCTGTGCCAGCTTCTCGCTCAACTCTCACTGGGGCAGAACTGCCACAGGCAAAAACATCTTGAGGCTATGCATGCAGGGTTGCTTTGGTAGTGTCCAGCTCTTTGCAACTGTGTAGGCTGTGGCCCACCAGGCTTTTCTGTCAGGGAGGGGGGTTTCTCCAGGCAAGAATACTGGAACGTATTGGCCAATACTGGTTGCTATACCCTTCTTGAGCTCTATATTTCCTGCTTCCCTAGCTGCCAACTCCCTTGAGTACCTGGTGCTACCAGAACCCTGCAACCCAAGCAGCTGCACCACTTCCACACCTGGCCTTCACAGGGGCAAACCCAAATCCTCCAGGGCAGCCTCAGGAACAAACCCCAGTGGACGACCCACATGCAGAGGTTGAAATAAAACCGCAATTGAAACCCAGGGGCAGTGTGACTAAGGAAGAAAACCCAAAACGTTCCTACCAGATGTTCAACCTCTATATTAAATCCACAGGATCAACTAGGCAGACTCTGTGTCTATGGAATATATAAAAGGTCATTGAGAGCTCCCACAAAAGAAAATGCACTAGTTCTGACAGCTGTGGATATTGGAGGCAAGAACACAGAGTAGGACCAGATTAGAATCTAGCTGCCCCCACAACAGGTCCAGAGATCAGCACAGTGTTGGAGGGCATCCTAGGGAGGTGAGGTGGACTGTGACTCCCAGCGAGGGAGAGGTCTCTGACAGCAGTAACTCAAGAAATGCATTTATTATTCTTACGTTTGACTTGCTCTTTAGACTCTTTTCGATTTTTTTTCTTTTTTCCTTCTTTTGTTGTAGTTGTCGATTTTATTGATACTATGAAATCTAATTAACCGTTTGAACTTCTTTTTTCTTTTTTTCTAAGTCACATTGTTTTGTTGTTGTTATAAACCTCTGCCCCTATGTTGGGCTTTTGCTGTTCTGGGGAGTTTTCTTTTTATTTCCTCTTGCTCTCTTTTTAATTTTAATTTTTCAACCTATTATTATATTTTCTACATTTATTCCTTTGTTTGCTTTTCCTACTGTTCTTTTCCCCTTGCAGTTGATCTTTAATGCATATAAATCTTCTTTATCTACCTCTATTTAACTCTGCATATCTATTCTTGCTCTTTTTTTCTTTCTCTTCTTTCCTCTCAACATATTTGTTAGTTTTATTTTCATTGTTTATTCCCCAGTTGGCACCTTGCTTTAGTTTTGTTTTCCAGTTTGTGCTTTAGGTAGTTTTGTTCTGGTAGACATAATTTTTGGTTTCCTTTGTTCACTACATTAATCTGTTTTACTTCATTTTCATTGGAATGTTTTGATTTTGCTTATGGGTATATGTGTATATGTGTATATTCAGTAATACTTTTTATTGTTGTTATAAACCTCTGCCTCTATATTGGGCTTTTGCTGTTCTGGGGAGTTTTCCTTTTCTTTTCTCTCTCTCTCTCTTTTCAAATTTAAATTTTAAATTTTTTAAATCTATTCTATTTTTTCTACATTTATTCCTTTGTTTGCCTTCCTTACTGCTCTTTTCCCCTTGCAATTAATCATTAATGTATATAAACCTCCTTCATCTACCTCTGTTTAACTTTGCATATCTATTCTTTCATCCTTTTCTTTCTATCCTTTCCTCTCAACATATTTGTTAGTTTTGTTTTCATTGCCTAATTCCCCCATTAGCACCTTGCTTCCGTCTTACTTTCCAGTCTATGCTTTAGTTAGTTTTGTTCTGGTAGATATAATTTTTGGTTTCCTTTGTTCATCAGGTCAATCTCTTATACCTTATTCTGTTGTACTGTTTTGATTTTGCTTATGGGTGTATATGTGTATGTTCAGTCACAATTTTTAATGTTGTTATAAACGTCTGCATCTACGTTGGGCTTTTGCAGTTCTGTGGAGTTTTCTTCTTTTTTCTTTCTCCTTCTCTTTTTAAATTTTCTCTTGTTTATAATTTTGCTTTTAATTTTGCAAACCTATTATATTTTCTCTACATCTATTCCTTTGTTTGCTTTTCCTACTGTTCTCTTCCCCTGGGAGTCAATCTTTAATGTATATAAATCTTCATCTACCTCTACTTAACTTTGCATATCTATTCTTTCTTTCTTATCCTTTGAACATATTTGTTAGTTTTGTTTTCATTGTTGTATTCCGCATTTGGAACCTTCCTTTAGTTTTGTTTTTCCACATTGTGCTTTAGATAGTTTTGTTCTCAGCTGGTAAATATAATTTTTTTTTTCCATTGTTCTCCAGGTCAATCTATTGTACTTTATTTTCGTTGGACTATTTTGACTTTGCTCAAGGGTATATATGCATATGTGTATATTTCATTATTTTAATTATTTGCCTGATTTTGTAACTGTCATTTGTCTGGGTTCATCTTTGGTTTCTTATCTTTCAATATTTATTTTAATCTCACTTAATGTCATAGCAAACCAATTACGGAAACTACATTCCCAACAAGAGTTTAATACCTGAACCTTTGGAGTAGGAGCACTGACTCCAACTCCCTAGATTACCAGAGAACTAACCCTCAGTTCAGTTCAGTTCAATTGCTCACTCATGTCCAACTCTTTGCGACCCCATGAATCTCAGCACGCCAGGCCTCCCTGTCCATCACCAACTCCCGGAGTTCACTCAGATTCACGTTCATTGAGTCAGTGATGTCATCCAGCCATATCATTCTCTGTCGTCCCCTTCTCCTCCTGCCTCCAATCCCTCCCAGCATCAAACTCTTTTCCAATGAGTCAACTCTTCACATGAGGTGGCCAAAGTACTGGAGCTTCAGCTTTAGCATCATTCCTTCCAAAGAAATCCCAGGGCTGATCTCCTTCAGAATGGACTGGTTGGATCTCCTTGCAGTCCAAGGGGCTCTCAAGAGTCTTCTCCAACNTTCTCCAACACCACAGTTCAAAAGCATCAATTCTTCAGTGCTCAGCTTTCTTCACAGTCCAACTCTCACATCCATACATGACTACTGGAAAAACCATAGCCTTGACTAGACGGACCTTAGTCAGCAAAGTAATGTTGCTGCTTTTCAATATGCTATCTAGGTTAGTCATAAGTTTTCTTCCAAGGAGTAAGCGTCTTTAAAAATCATGGCTGCATTCACCATCTGCAGTGATTTTGGACCCCGCACACAAAAAATCTGACACTGTTTCCACTGTTTCTCTTCTATTTCCCATGAACTGATGGGACTGGATGCAATGATCTTAGTTTCCTGAATGTTGAGCTTTAAGCCAACTTTTTCGCTCTCCTCTTTCACTTTCATCAAGAGGCTTTTTAGCTCCTCTTCACTTTCTGCCATAAGGGTGGTGTCATCTGCATACCTGAGGTTATTGATATTTCTCCCGGCAATCTTCATTCCAGATTGTGCTTCTTCCAGTTCAGCGTTTCTCATGATGTACTCTGCATATAATTTAAATAAGCATGGTGACAATATACAGCCTTGCCGTACTCGTTTTCCTATTTGGAACCAGTCTGTTGTTCCATGTCCAGTTCTAACTGTTGCTTCCTGAACTGCATACAGATTTCTCAAGAGGCAGGTCAGGTGGTCTGGCATTCCCATCTCTCTCAGAATTTTCCACAGTTTATTGTGATCCACACAATCAAAGACTTTGGCATAGTCATAAAGGAAAAATTTTTCTATGAGCAAACGGATGTTGGCAATTTGATCTCTGGTTCCTCTGCCTTTTCTAAAACCAGCTTGAACATCAGGGAGTTCACGGTTCACGTATTGCTGAACCCTGGCTTGGAGAATTCCGAGCATTACTTTACTAGCATGTGAGATGAGTGCAATTGTGCGGTAGTTTGAGCATTCTTTGGCATTGCCTTTATATGCTATATACTGAGTGCTTTATTTGGATCATCTCATTTTAATCCTCCAACAAAAGCTTCATAAGTTAGCTAACTACTGTCATCCACACTTTACAGATGGGAAAACCAAGGGAAAAAAGGTAAGGAACTTGCCCAGGGTCATTTACATAGCTGGTGGCAGAGCAGGGATTTTAAACCCAGTGGACCAATACCACAGCCTGTACATTTAACTAGCAGCTTAGACTACCTTCCCATAGAGGGTCTAATTTGAACTTTGAATAAATCTTTCACATAAAAAAAAACAAAAACAAACTTGCATATAAGTCTGTTCAGTAAGCTGGTTTTGCCATTATTCATAGTTTAGAACTGCAGAGACTAAAACTAAGGACTGGGCCAAATATACACAGCTAGTCAGTGTACAAGCTGAGGCTTACACCCGGGTCTTATAACTTGAAATCCTATTCTCTTTCTCTATTGTCATAGAGAACTTCAAATAAACCAAAGTATTAGTTGCTCAGTCATGTCCGACTTTTTGAACAGTAGCCTGCCAGGTACCTCTGTCCATGGAATTCTCCAGGCAAGAATACTAGAGTAGGTTGCCCTTTCCTTCTCCCAAATAAACCCAGGTAGATAGTTCTTTCAGAAGATCTTTCATATGCTTTCCCTTCTCTTTCCTAGAATGACTGCTTTGATCCATGCCATCATCCCCTCTGGCAAGAGCCCTCTTCTATCTTTATCTCTTTTCTGCACACTACTTCCAGTTTCTTCATCTACTAAACGCAGAGCTCATCAATCAACTCTTTAGATTAAAATTTGGCTAACATCTGTTTTGTCTGCCATT
>SJYQ01002428.1:258235-289486 GCA_006410935.1 Redunca redunca
AGGGAAATTTTGACTCAGCCTTACCTGTGTTACTGGCTGGTCTTGCATCTTCAAGAAATCCTATATGCATTCAAGAAAATTAGAGATATCAAGAGAACATTTCATGCAAAGATGGAGACAATAAAGGACAGAAATGGTATGGGCCAAACAGAAACAGAAAATATTAAGAAGAGGTGGTGACAATATATAGGAAAACTGTCCAAAAAAGATCTTCACGACCCAGATAATCATGATGATGTGATCACTAATCTAGACCCAGACATCCTGGAATGTGAAGTCAAGTGGGCCTTAAAAAGCATCACTATGAACAAAGCTAGTGGAGGTGATGGAATTCCAGTTGACCTGTTTCAAATCCTGAAGGATGATGCTGTGAAAGTGCTGCACTCAATATGCCAGCAAATTTGGACAACTCAGCAGTGGCCACAGGACTGAAAAAGGTCAGTTTTCATTCCAATTCCAAAGAAAGGCAATGCCAAAGAATGTTCAAACTACCACACAATTGCACTCATCTCACATGCTAGTAAAGTAATGCTCAAAATTCTCCAAGCCAGGCTTCAGCAATACATGAACCATGAACTCCCTGATGTTCAAGCTGGTTTTAGAAAAGGCAGAGGAACCAGAGATCAAATTGCCAACATCTGCTGGATCATTGAAAAAGTAAGAGAGTTCCATAAAAACATCTATTTCTGCTTTATTGACTATGCCAAAGATTTTTACTGTGTGGATCACAATAAACTGT
Source organism: Redunca redunca (assembly GCA_006410935.1). Lineage (NCBI taxonomy): Eukaryota > Metazoa > Chordata > Mammalia > Artiodactyla > Bovidae > Redunca > Redunca redunca. Next base: position 258,975 of record SJYQ01002428.1, read on the forward strand.
GAAAAATTCTGAAAGAGATGGGAATGCCAGACCACCTGACCTGCCTCTTGAGAAGCCTGTATGCAGGTCAGGAAGCAACAGTTAGAACTGGACATGGAACAACAGACTGGTTCCAAATAGGAACAGGAGTACGTCAAGGCTGTACACTGTCACCTGCTTATTTAACTTCTATGCAGAGTACATCATGAGAAATGCTGGCATGGAAGAAACACAACCTGGAACCAAGATTGCCGGGAGAAATATCAATAACCTCAGATATGCAGATGACACCACCCTTATGGCAGAAAGTGAAGAGGAGCTAAAAAGCCTCTTGATGAAAGTGAAAGAGGAGAGTGAAAAAGTTGGCTTAAATCTCAACATTCAGAAAATGAAGATCATGGCATCTGGTCCCATCACTTCATGGGAGATGGGGAAACAGTAGAAAAAGTGTCAGTCTTTATTTTTTTGGGCTCCAAAATCACTGCAGATAGTGACTGCAGCCATGAAATTAAAAGGCGTTTACTCCTTGGAAGAAAGGTTATGACCTACCTAAATAGCATATTCAAAAGCAGAGACATTACTTTGCCGACTAAGGTCCATCTAGTCAAGGCTATGGTTTTTCCAGTAATCATGTATGGATGTGAGAGTTGGACTGTGAAGAAGGCTGAGCGCCGAAGTATTGATGCTTTTGAACTGTGGTGTTGGAGAAGACTCTTGAGGGTCCCTTGGACTGCAAGGAGATCCAACCAGTTCATTCTGAAGATCCACCCTGGGATTTCTTTGGAAGTAATAATGCTAAAGCTGAAGCTCCAGTACTTTGGACACCTCATGCGAGGAGCTGACTCATTGGAAAAGACTCTGATACTGAGAGAGATTGGGGGCAGGAGGAGAAGGGGACAACAGGGGATGAGATGGCTGGATAGCATCACAGACTTGATGGACGTGAGTCTGAGTGAACTCCAGGAGATAGTGATGGACAGGGAGGCCTGGCGTGCTGTGATTCATGGGGTCGCAAAGAGTCAGACACGACTGAGTGACTTAACTGAACTGAACTGACAGAGCTTCTCCATCTTTGGCTGCAAAGAATAGAATCAATCTGATTTCAGTGTTGACCATCTGGTGATGTCCATGTGCAGAGTCTTCTCTTGTGTTGTTGGAAGAGGGTGTTTTCAATGACCATTGCACTTTCTTGGCAAAACTCTTATTAGTCTTTGCCCTGCTTCATTCCATATTCTAAGGCCAAATTTGCCTGTTACTCCTTGTGTCTCTTGACTTCCTACTTTTGGATTCCAGTCATGGCAACCCACTCCAGTTACTCTTGCCTAGGGAAACCCATGGACAGTGGAGCCTGGTAGGCTACAGTCTACAGGGTCTCAAAGAGTGGACACGACTGAGCCACTTCACTTTCACTTTCCCCTATAATTAAAAGGAAATCTCTTTTAGGTGTTAGTTCTAAAAGGTCTTGTAGGTCTTCATAGGACCTTTCAACTTCAGCTTCTTCAGCATTACTGGTTGGGGCATAGACTTGGATTACTCTGATATTGAATGGTTTGCCTTGGAGACGAACAGAGATCATTCTGTCATTTTTGAGATTGCATCCAAGTACTGCATTTTGGACTCTTTTGTTGACCATGATGGCTACTCCATTTCTTCTGAGGGATTCCTGCCCACAGTAGTAGATATAATGCTCATCTGAGTTAAATTCACCCATTCCAGTCCATTTTAGTTCACTGATTCCTAGAATGTCGACTTTCACCCTTGCCATCTCTTGTTTGACCACTTCCAATTTGCCTTGATTCATGGACCTGACATTCCAGGTTCCTATGCAATATTGCTCTTTACAGCATCGGATCTTGCTTCTATCACCGGTCACATCCACAACTGGGTATTGTTTTTGCTTTGGCTCCATCCCTTCATTCTTTCTGGAATTATTTCTCCACTGATCTCCAGTAGCATATTGGGCACCTACTGACCTGGGGAGTTCCTCTTTCAATAGTCTATCATTTAAGACCTAGAGGAGCCATCCCACGTTGAAAGTCAGGAAGGGCGGCGGTGAGGAGATACCCCTCATCCAAGGTAGGGAGCAGTGGCTGCGCTGCTGGAGCAGCCGTGAGGAGATACCCCACACCAAAGGTAAGAGAAACCCAAGTAAGATGGTAGGTGTTGCAAGAGGGAATCAGAGGGCAGACACACTGAAACCATATTCACAGAAAACTAGTCAATCCAATCACACTAGGACCACAGCCTTGTCTAACTCAATGAAACTATGCCATGCCCGCTGGGCAACCCAGGGTGCCCGGGTCATGGTGGAGAGTCTGACAGAATGTGGTCCACTGGAGAAGGGAACGGCAAACCACTTCAATATTCTTGCCTTGAGAACCCCATGAACAGTATGAAACAGTATGAAAAAACTAACCATAAGGAGTATTAGATAGTGTGAACTCACACAAAAGAAACCACTTGAATACAAGACCCAGGATGCCTCATGTAAACAACAAACAAAAAATACAAACAACAAACAAACAAAAGAATACAAACTCCATCATCAGCAGACAGGATTACTGCCTCACTCAGCCTTGCCCATCAGAGGAAAAACAAACAAACAAAAACTCAGCACAAATATCAGCCAATACAAATCTTATACAAATACTGGACCAAACTTAGGAGGGAAGAAACCAAAAGGAAGAAAGAATTCAAACTTGAAGCCTGGGCAAAGGAGATCTCAAACACAATAAGTTTAAAAAAAGCAATGCAAAGGCAGAGGAATACTACACAAATGAAGGAACAAAGTAGAAACACAGAAATCCAAATAAATAAGAAATAGGCAAACTCCCTAAAAAAGAATTCAGAATAATGATAGTAAAGATGATCAAAAACTTTGTAAACAAAATGGAGAAAATGCAAGAATCAATTAACAAAGACCTAGAAGAAATAAAGAACGAACATACAGAGACAAATAGCACAATTACTGCAATTAAAAAATACTCTAGATGGAATCAATAGTAGAATATCTGAAGAAAAAGAACGAATCACTGAGCTGGAAGATAAAAAGATGGAAATAATTTCTGAAGAGCAGAATAAAGTAAAAAGAATGAAAAGAGCAAAAGATAGTCTCAGAGATCTCTGGGACAATATCAAATGGCTCAGATGGTAAAGCGTCTGTCTACAATGCGGGAGACCTGGGTTCAATCCCTGGGTCGGGAAGATCCACTGGAGAAGGAAATGGCAATCCACTCCAGTACTGTTGCCTGGAAAATCCCATGGACAGATGAGCCTGATAAATTACAGTCCACGGGGTCACAAAGAGTCGGACACAACTGAGCGACTTCACTTTCTTTCAGAAGAAGAAGAGCAAAAGAAAGGCTATGATAAAATTTTTGAAGAGATTATAGTTGAAAATTTCCCCAACATGGAAAAAGAGATAGTTAATCAAGCCCAAGAGGCACAAAGAGTCCCATACAAGATAAACCTAAGAAGAAACATGCCAAGATACATGCTAATCAAACTTACAGAGGCTAAACACAAAGAAAGAATATTAAAAGCAGCAAAGAAAAAGCAACAGGTAACATTCAAGGGAAACAACATATGCTTAACTGCTGATCTTTCAGCAGAAACTCTGCAGGCCATAAGGGAATGACAGGTTATTTAAAGAACTGAAAGAGAAAAATCCACAGCCAAGACTACTCTAGCTGACAAAGATATCACTCAAAATTGATGGAGAAATAAAAAGTGTTTCAGTCAAGCAAAAGTTAAGAGGATTCAGAACCACCACAGCAGCTTTAAAACAAATGATAAAGAGATTTATATCGTCAAGAAATACAATAGAAGAAGAAAGATCTACAAAATCAACCCCAAACAATTAAGAAAATGGCAATAGGTACATATATATCAATAATTACTTTAAATGTAAATGGATTAAATGCTCCAACCAAAAGACACAGCCTGGCTGAATGGATACAAGAACAAGACCCATATATATGCTGTCCACAAGAAACCCACTTCAGATCTAAAGTCATATATAGACTGAAAGCAATGTGTGGAAAGTGATGGAAAAATATATTCCATGCAAATGGGAAGCAAAAAAAAGCAGGAATAGCAATCCTCATTTTAGACAAAATAGACCTTACATTAAAGAAGATTACATGAGACAAGGAAGGACACTACATAAATATCAAGGGATCAATCCAAGAGGAAGACATGACAATTATAAATATCTGTGCACCCAACACAGGAGCACCTTAATACAAAATACAAACACTAACAGACATAAAAGGAGAAATTGACAGTAACACAATAATAGTAGGAGACTTTAAAACCCTACTTACACTAATGAACATATCATCAAAACAAAATTAATAAGGAAACACAAGTCTTATATGATACATTAGATAAGATGGATCTCACTGATATCTTCAGGACAGTCCATTCAAAGGCAGAAGAATATACCTTCTCAAGTGTACATGGAACATTCCAGGATAGACCACATCTTGGGTCAAAAATCAAACCTCAGTAAATTTAAGAAAACTGAAACAGTATCAAACAACTTCTCTGAACACAACACTATGAGACTAGATATCAATTACAAGAAAAAAAAACTGTAAGAAGCACAAACACATGGAGATTAAACAACACGTTTCTAAATAGCCAAGAGGTTACTGGAGAAATCAAAAGGGAAATTTAAAAAATTCTAGAAACAAATGACAATGAAAACACAAAATCTATGGTTTTTAGCAAAAACAGTTCTAAGAGGGAAGTTTACAACAATACAATCCTATTTCAAGATCAAATAGACAACCTAATTTTACACTTAAAACAACTGAAAAAAGAAGAACACAAAAACCACAAAGATAGCAGAAGGAAAGAAATCATAGAGATATGAGCAGAAATAAATGAAAAAGAAATGAAAGGAACACAAGTAAAGATTAATAAAACTAAAACCTGGTTCTTTGAAAAGATAAAATTGACAAACCTTTACCCAGATTCATCGAGGTAAAAAGAGACAAGATTCAAATAAACAAAATTAGAAATGAAAAAGGAGAGGTTACAACAGACAATATGTCTTGGATCATCAAAAAAGCGAGAGAGTTCCAGAAAAACATCTACTTTTGCATTATGGATGACACCAAAGTCTGACTGTGTGGATCACAACAAACTATGGAACATTTTTCAAAAGATGGGAATACCAGACCTCCTCACCTGCCTGCTGAGAAATCTGTATGCAGGCCAAGAAGCAACAGTTAGAACTAGACATGGAACAACAGACTGGTTCCTAATCAGGAAAGAATTATATCAAGGCTGTAATTATCCTGCTTATTTAATTTATATGCAGATAACATCATGAGAAATGCTTGGCTGGATGACACACATGCTAGAATCAAGATTTCCAGGAGAACTATCAATAACTTCAGATATGCAGATGACACCACCCTTATGGCAGAAAGCAAAGAACTAAAGAGCTTCATGATGAAAGTGAAAGAGGAGAGTAAAAAGTTGGCTTAAAATCCAACATTCAGAAAGCTAAGATCATGGCACCTGGTCCCATCACTTCATAGCAAATCAACTGGGAAACAATGGAAACAGTGACAGACTTTATTTTGGGGAGCTCCAAAATCACTGCAGATGGTGGCTGCAGCCATCAAATTAAAAGACACTTGCTCCTTGGAAGAAAATCTATGACCAACCTAGACAGCATATTAAAAAGCAGTGGCAGTATTTTGCCAACAGAAGTCCATCTAGTCAAAGCTATGGTTTTTCCAGTTGTCATGTATGAATATGAGCGTTGGACTACAAAGAAAGCTGAGCACCAAAGAATTGATGCTTTTGAACTTGGTGTTGAAGAAGACTCTTGAGAGCCCCTTGGACTTCAAGGAGATCCAACCAGTCCATCCTAAAGGAAACCAGTCCTGAATACTCATTGAAAGGACTGATGTTGCAGCTGAAACTTCAACACTTTGGCCACCTGATGCAAAGAAATGACTCATTTGAAAAGACCCTGATGCTGGGAGAGATTGAAGGCAGGAGGAGAAGGAGATGACAGAGGATGAGATTGTTCAATGGCATCACTGACTCTATGGACATGCATTTGAGTAAGCTTCGGGAGTTGGTGATGGACAGGGAAGCCTGGCATGTTGCAGTCCAAGGGATCTCAAAGAGTCAGACACAATTGAGAGATTGAACTGAACTGAACTGAAGGAGACTAAAGACTTGTACACAGAAAATTATAAGACACTAATGAAAGAAATCAAATGACTTAAACAGATGGAGAGGTATTCCAGTTCCTGAGTAGGAAGAATCAATATTGTGAAAATGACTATACTACCAAATGAAAACTACAGATTCAGTGAAATCTCTATCAAATTCCCAATGGCATTTTTCACAGAACTAGAACAAAAAAAATTCACAATTCATATGGAAATAAAAAAGACCCCCAAAAGCCAAAGCAGTCTTGAGAAAGAATAATGGACCTGGAGGAATCAACCTCCTTGACTTCAGATTGTACTACAATGGTACAGCCATCAAGACAGGCAGCATGTACTGGCACAAAAACAGAAATATAGACCAATGGAACAAGATAGAAAGCCCAGAACTAAACCCATGCACCTATGGGTACCTTATTTTTGACAAAAAAGGAAAGAATATACAATGGGGCAAAGACAGACTCTTCAGTAGATGGTGCTGGGAAAACTGGACAGCTACATGAAAAACAATGTAATTAGAACACTTCCTAACACCATACACAAAGATAAACTCAAAATGGATTAAAGACTTAAATGTAAGACCAGAACCTATAAAATCTTAGAGGAAAACATAGGCAGAACATTCAAGGACATAAATCAAAACTAGATCCTCTATGACCCACCTCTAAGAAAAATGGAAGTAAGAACAAAAGTAAACAAGTGGGACCTGATTAATCTTAAAAGCTTTTGCACATCAAAGGAAACTACAAGCGAGGTGAAAAGACAACCTTCAGAATGGGAGAAATTAATAGCAAATGAAACAACTGACAAAGGATTAATTTCCAAAATATACAAGTAGCTCACACAACTCAATGACAGAAAAACAAACAACCCAATCAAAAAGTGGGGAAAAGACCTAAACAGACATTTCTCCGAAGAAGACATAGATGGCTAACAAACACGTGAAAAGATGCTCAACATCACTCATTATTAGAGAAATGCAAATCAAAGCTACAATGAGATATCCCCTCACATGGGTCAGAATGGCCATCATCGAAAAGTCTGCAAACAATAAATGCTGGAGAGGATTTGGAAAAAAAGATTTGATGTGCACATCTTGCACTGTTGGTGAAAATGTAAATTGATACAGATACTATGGAAGATGGTATGGAGAGTCCTTAAAAAATTAGGAATAAAACCACCATATGACCTAGCAATCCCACACCTAGGCATCTATCCTGAGGAAACCAAAATTGAAAAAGACACGTGTATCCCAGTGTTCATTGCACTACTACCATTTACAATAGCTGAACATGGAAGCAGCCTAGATGCCCATTGACAGATGAATGGATAAAGGAGTTGTGGTACATATACACAATGGGATATTATTCAGCCATAGAAAGGAATGCATTTGAGTCAGTTCTAAAGAGATGGATGAACTTAAAATCTATTATAGAATGAAGTGAGTCAGAAAGAGAAAAATAAATATTGTATTCTAACGCACATTTACAGAATCTAGAAAATTGGTACTGAAGAGTTTATTTACAGGACAGCAGTGGAGAAACAGACATAGAAAATAGACTTATGGACATGGAGAGAGGGGAGAAAGGGTGGCATGTATGGAAAGAGCAACATGGAAACTTACATTACCATATGCAAAATAGATAGCCAATGAAATTTGCTGTATGGCTCAGGAAACTCAAACAGTGGCTCTGTATCAACCTAGAGGGGTGGAATGGGGAGGGAGATGGGAGGGAATTTCAAAAGGGAGGGGATAAATGTATACCTATGGCTGATTCATGTTGAAGTTTGACAGAAAACAGCAACATTCTGTAAATCAATTATCCTTCAATAAAAAGTAAACTAAAAAATATTTTAAAATGAAATAAATTATAAAGAAAAAAAACTCAAAGCTTCAAATTAACATATAGTTACTTAGAAAGCAGTGGTCCTTTCAAAATTTTGAAACTTGATAAGACAAATCTCAGTATATTTCTAAGGCTGTCTTTTATTTTATGTATTCATATATGCAGCATCATTAAGAACCGATGGAACTTCAAGCATTGTGCTAGATTCTGGTGAAGATGAAAAAGAATAACTAAATATTGCCCATGATCTTAGAACTCAGTCACTGGGTGGAGAGAGGCAGATGTGCAAATAGTACCGGCCCTACTGTATGTAAAACCAAATATTGAAACATATTGTAGTACAAAGTAGTGATAAGTTCAGCATGTTTTGTGAATGCAGGAAACTAATTCTGTTAGATGTAGTGATGGAGGCCTTAAAGTTAGAAGAAATATTTGAGCTGGATCTTGAGAAACAAATAGGATTTTATGAATCAGAAAAGGGACAAACATCACAAGCAGCTGAATCTATTTACAAAGACACAGAAGAACAAAAAGCATTTCTGGTTTGTAAAAGATCATCAGTAGTGTTAAAGTAGAGGCTGTATTTGAAGGAGTCTGACAGGCAGAAATAGAAAAGCAGAAGGGTCATTCAAAGAAAGAACACATATATCAAGTTAAGGGGGTTGCAGTTTATTTAATTCATAGTGACTAAGCAGAGGTTTTTCACCTAAAGCTTGTATGGTAAAATTTGTGTTTTAGAAAAAATCATTCTCAGAAGAGCAGAGAGAGAAAACTAAGACAGCGAGAGATGGCTTATCAAGGGGGCAGGTAAAAAGTGGCACTAAACAGTATATAAGATCTAAATGTTAGTATAATAAGGATAGGAAAAAAACTTGAATTCAAGCGTTTCTTGGGAAACCGGATGGAGTATAACACTGAAAACAAAGAAGAAATATACAGAGACAGGAATAGTATAAAAAATGGTGAAGAGGAAGGATACTGAAATTAGTTTTGGATAGCTTAAGCTTAAATCATCTTAGAGAGACATGAAAGTTATTCAGGGTATCAGAGGTAAGCAAACACTTTCTATAAAGGGCCAGACAGTAAAGATTTCTGTTTTCATGAGCCATATATAACTGGCATTCTGTCATGAAAGCAATCACTGAAGGTAAATGTATGAATAGGTCAGCAAATTTGGAGAACTCAGCAGTGTCTGACTGGAAAAGGTTAGAATTCATTCCAGTCCCAAAGAAATATCAACAGCATCACATATGTAAATGGTACCACTCTAACATCAGAAAATGAAGAGGGACTACAGAGACTCATGATGAGAGTGAAAGAGGAGAGTGAAACACCCGGCTTGGAACTCAACATTCAAAAAACTAAGATCATGACTCCAGTTCCTTCACTTCATGGCAAATAGAAGGGGGAAAAGTGGAAGCAGTGACAGACTTGATTTTCTTGGGCTCCAAAATCAATTCTGACAATGATTGCAGCCAGGAAATTAAAAGATACTCACTCTTTGGAAGAAAAGCTATGCCAAATATAGACAGTGTATTAAAAAGGAGGTCCATCACTTTGTTGACAAAGATCCATATAGTCAAAGTTATGATTTTTCCAGTAGCAATGTACAGATGTGAGAGCTGGTCCATAAAAAAGGCTGAGTGCCAAAGAATTGATACTTTTGAATTGTGACACTGAAGAAGACTCTTGAAAATACTTTAGAGTATGAGGAGATCAAACCAGTCAATTCTAAAGAAAAATCAACCCTTAATAGGATTGATGCTAAAGCTGAAGCTCCAAAACTTTGGCCACCTGATGCAAAGAGCCAACTCATTGGAAAAGGCCCTCATGTTGGGAAAAATTGAAGGCAAAAGGAGAAGGGGGCAGCAGAGGATCAGATGGGTAGATAGCATAACTGACTCAATGGAAATGAATTTGAGCAAACTCCAGCAGACAGTAAAGGACAGAGGAGCCTGGTGTGGGTTCCCTTAAACATATGATAGGAAATAAATGCAGGCAGGGGGATTATTGAGGGATGCCCTTTGGGTGACAAATGTAAAGAAGTAAAGAATGTAAGCTTGAGCTGAAGTTGAATTTGAACCTGGGGTGTGCAGGTAATATGCAGGTAACAGTCTAACAAGTCCTACAGGAAAAAAAAAAAAAAATCCTTGATTTGTAGCATTTGGTGATATTTATGATGTATTTAATTCTTTCAAGCTATCGACATAAACTCACTGAACAGGAAACTGGGAAAGTGAAAGTGTTAGTCACTCAGTCATGTTCATGTCCAACTCTTCGCAATGGCATGGACTGTAGCCCGCCAGGCCCCTCTGTCCATGGAATTCTCCAGGTAATCATTCCCTTCATCCAGGGGATCAAATCCCTTCCTGACCCAGGGATCAAACCAGGGTCTCCTGCAATGCAGGTGATTCTTTACTGTTTGAGCTACCAGGGAATGATCCACAAAGTGGCCTCTCAGCAGCTCTCTGGAGCTAGCGCCAGCACATCACTGAATTGAACTATAATGCAGGTCCAACGGAGGCCTCACCTAACCCCATATAACCTTCGGGAGATCAGATTCTCGCTGGTTTTACCAAACTGAAACATGAAGGTTAAGTCTTTATATCACTATTATCTCTATAGTCATTGGAGATGAGCTGCCCAAGAAAAGTGAAGTGAAGTGAAGTGAAGGTGACTCAGTCCTGTCTGACTCTTTGCTACACCATGGACTATACAATCCATGGAATTCTGCAGGCCAGACTACTGGAATGGATAGCCCTTTCCCTTCTCCAGGGGATCTTCCCAAACCAGGGATCGAACCCAGGTCTCTGACATTGCAGGTGGATTCTTTACCAGCTGAGCCACAAGGGAAGACCAAGCAACAGACTGAAAAAAAATCCCTTTGATTTTTGAGAAGAATAAACTGTGCAACTCAAGGATGATGTGTATCAACATCACGAAGATTTTCTGGGATAGATACTACATCATTGGTAGTATGCTACCAGGCAGGAGACTATATTCACATGAAATTACACTTTATTCAAGATTTCACAATATTTAGCATCACAAGGAGTATTAACTATACTATGGGCTATATCTGTCATGAATCTGCTATTCCACAAAATATTTTCTTAATATATCCACTGACTTGCTTTGATGATAAAATAATTAGGAAATACATACATAACTGAAGCAATTCCTATACCATTTGGTATCATCAATGATGATGCCAAAATTAACAGTCTCAACCATAGCTTTCAGCCTTTGCTTCATTCAGTGTATTTCTACTCATTAAGAGTCAGTCTTAATAATGAACTCCCCAGGACGGTAGGTGCCCAATATGTTACTGGAGAACAGTGGAAAATAACTCCAGAAAGAATGAAGAGACAGAGACAAAGCAAAAATAACAGCAAGTTGTGGATGTGACTGGTGATGGAAACAAGGTCCAATGCTGTAAAGAGCACTATTGCCTAGGAACCTGGAATGTTAGGTCCATGAATCAAGGCAAATTGGAAGTTTTCAAACAGGAGATGACAAGAGTGAATGTCAACATTTAGGAATCAGCAAACTAAAATGGACTGAAATGGGTGAATTTAACTCAGATGACCATCATATCTACTACTGTGGGCAGGAATTCCTCAGAAGAAATGGAGTAGCTATCACACTAAACAAAAGAGTCAGAAATGCAGTACTTGGATGCAATCTCAAAAATGACAGAATTACCTCCGTTGGTTTCCAAGGCAAACCATTCAATACCATGGTAATCCAAGTCTATATCTTGTCCAGTAATGCTAAATAAACTGAAGTTGAATGGCTCTATGAAGACCTACAAGACCTTTGAGAACTAACACCCAAGAAGGATGTCTTTTTCCTTATAGGGGACTAGCATGCAAAAATAGGAAGTCAAGAAACACCTGGAGTAACAGACAAATTTGCCCTTGGAGTACAGAATGAAGAAGGGCAAAAAATAATGGAATTTTGCCAAGAGAACACACTGGTCATATCAAACACTGTCTTCCAACAACACAAGAGAAGAATCTACACGTGGACATCACCAGATGGTCAACACCAAAATCAGATTGATTATATTATTTGCAGCCAAAGATGAGAATCTCTATAGTGTCAGGAAAAACAAGACCAGGAGCTGACTGTGGCTCAGATCATGAACTCCTTATTACCAAATTCAGACTTCAGTTGAAGAAAGTAGGGAAAACCACTAGACCATTCAGGTATGACCTAAATCAAATCCCTTATGATTATACAGTGGAAGTGAGAAATAGATTTAAGGGACTAGATCTGATAGAGTGCCTGATGAACTCTGGGCAGAGGTTTGTGACATTGTACAGGAGACAAGGATCAAGACCATCTCCATGGAAAAGAAATGAAAAAAGCAAAATGGCTGTCTGTGGAGGCATTCCAAATAGCTGAGAAAAGAAGAGAAGTGAAAAGCAAAGGAGAAAAGGAAATATATAACCATTTGAATGCAGAATTCCAAAGAATAGCAAGAAGAGATAAGAAAGCTTTCCTCAGTGATGAATGCAAAGAAATAGAGGAAAACAATAGGATGGGAAAGACTAGAGATCACTTCAAGAAAATTAGGGATACCAAGGGAACATTTCATGCAAAGATGGGCTCAATAAAGGACAGAAATTGTGTGGACCTAACAGAAGCAGAAGATATTAAGAAGAGCTGGCAAGAAAACACAGAAGAGGTATACAAAAAAGATCTTCATGATCCAGATAATCACTTTGGTGTGATCACTCACCTAGAGCCAGACATCCTGGAATGTGAAGTCAAGTGGGCCTTAGGAAGCATCACTAATGAACAAAGCTAGTGGAGGTGATGGAATTCCAGTTGAGCTATTTCAAATCCTGAAAGATGATGTTATGAAAGTGCTGCACTCAATACTATGTCAGCAAATATGGAAAGCTCAGCAGAGGCTGCAGGACTGGAAAAGGTCAGTTTTCATTCCAATCCCAAGGAAAGGCAATGCCAAAGAATGCTCAAACTACAGCACAATTGCACTCATCTCACACGCTAGTAAAGTAATGCTCAAAATTCTCCAAGACAGGCTTCAGCAATACATGAACCGTGAACTTCCAGACGTTCAAGCTGGTTTTAGAAAAGGCAGAGGAACCAGAGATCAAATTGCCAACATTCATTGCATTATCAAAAAAGTTAGAGTCTTCTAGAAAAACATCTATTTCTGCTTTATTGACTATGCCAAAGCCTTTGACTTTGTGGATCAAAATAAACTGTGGAAAATTCTTCAAGAGATTAGAATACCAGACCACCTGACCTGCCTCTTGAGAAATCTGTATGCACATCAGGAAGCAATAGTTAGATGTGGACATGGAACAAACAGACTGGTTCCAAATAGGAAAAGGAGTACATCAAGGCTGTATATGTCAAGTCCCAATATATAGCAATATACTGCTTTTTAAGCTTATATACATCATGCACAAAACAGCCTCTTGATGAAAGTGAGAGATGAGACTGAAAAAGCTGGCTTAAAATTCAACATTCAGAAAACTAGGATCATGGCATCTGGTCTCATCACTTCATGGCAAATATATGGGGAAACAGTGGAAACAGTGATAGACTTTATTTCTTTGGGCTCCAAAATCACTGCAGATAGTGACCACAGCCATGAAATTAAAAGGTGCTTACTCTTTAGAAGGAAAATTATTACCAGCCTAGACAGCATATTAAAAAGCAGGGACATTACTTTGCCAACAAAGGTCCTTCTAGTCAAGGCTGTGGTTTTTCTAGTAGTCATGTATGGATGTGACAGTTGGACTATAAAGAAAGCTGAGAGCTGAAGAATTGATGCTTTTGAACTGTGGTGTTGGAGAAGACCCTTGAGAGTCCCTTGGACAGCAAGGAGATCAAACCAGTCTATCCTAAAGAAAATTTGTCCTGAATATTCATTGGAAGGACTGATGTTGAAGCTAAAGCTCCAATATTTTGGCCACCTGATGTGAAGAGCTGATTCATTTGAAATGATCCTGATGCTGGGAGGGATTGAAGGCAGGAGGAGAAGGGGATGACAGAGGATGAGATGGTTGGATGGCATCACCAACTCAATGGGCATGATTTTGAGTAAACTCCAGGAGTTTGTGATGGACAGGAAGGCCTGGTGTGCTGCAGTCCACGAGGTCTCAAAGAGTCAGACAGGACTGAGTGACTGAAATGAACTGAAGAGTCAATCTTAACTATAAGAAGGTCTGAGCACCTCTAGACCGACATACCCATATTTGAAAAATTATTCAACATCTTATTTTACAACTGACAAAGCATCTTAACCTCCCTGAGACTAATTTTCAAAATCTATATGTTTAAAAAGACATCTCTTCTATTAATGATTGATTTGATATTATAAAGTTTGTATTTTAAAACTTGCCTATTAGCATTGTTCATGTGTCCAGTCTGCTCAGTTTGATAATAATAACATTTATGAATTATATCTCTTCACCTATATACCATCTTATTTCTGTCCCTTCTTTCATAGCTTACCTTCTCTAAACTGATGTCTAAAATCATTCCTTCTCAAATTTAAATAGGCTTGGCAATCACCTGGATATCTTGTTAAAATGTATATTTTCATCCAGTGGTTGTAGAGAGGTTCCTAAGTTTCTGCATTTCTGAAAAGTTCCTTGGTAGGGTCGATGCCATTGGTTCCTAAAACATTGCTTGCATAGCAAGGACCTATTCCTTACTCCTTTAACAAAAACTCAGTAACAGACCAGAGAATAGAAAAGCATTTACATCATTTGACTGCATAGCTCCAGTGATCATTTTTCAGTCAAACCCGATGCCTACGTTTTAGTACCTAACTTTGTTGAACTCTCAGCCTTTGATATTGCCAACAATGTTGATGGTGCCATTATCTGTCCTAAGTGGATAAATGCTACCTCATTCTCTAGATGCCACAGAAGCTAGTGAAATCATGACCAGCTAGTCTCACTGCAATTTAGGAGATTTTTGTCTTATCCTTAAGAAATATTATAGTCATGTATATTCTTTCTTATCCCTTTACCTGGTTAATCTCTTCATCCTTTAGCACAAAATTCAGACTCAGTCTTTCTGGGAAATAGTCCACTTATAGGAAAATAGAGAAATTGTGATATTAAAAGAGCAAATAAAAGAATCTTATGTTTTATACTAAAAAACAGCATATTTACTTTTTTATTCAAGCATATTTTTTGCTTCATTTTTTTTCCATAAAAATGTGACTCATGAGTTAGCTAGTGCAATGTTAAGTAAATTCAAAACATTGACATATTCTATTATCTGAGCCGAGTGGTACACACACTGATCTTTATAAAAAAGGAAAAGACTTGTTACCCCATACCAGCAACTACAATTATTCTTCCTCCTCAAATACTACACACACGCACGCACACGCACACACACACACACACACACACACACACACACACACACAACATCCATTATCCAGCTTAAAAGTTCCAAATGTTTATATATTACCATGAGGACATTAGGAAATGGAAGAATAATGGTAACACAAAACCCACACTACATAAGAAAACTAGTAGATCACTTATTTCAGTGTTCAAGAAAAAGACTGAAGTAGAATCAGTGAAATGTTCAAATGGGCTATGAAATGGTAAGAGTAAACTAAAGTTTAGGTTGAGTCTGTGATGCAATAAGACAAGTATACAGGATCTTGCTGGAACTGAAGTGAGTGAACATGGAATAGATAAATGCTACATCCAGACATAGCACCAGACATCAGATCCATTCTGTTTCAGGAAACTGAGGCATGAACAAGTTATACAATGTACCTAACATTACATAGCAAGTGACAATGCTAGATTCTCATTCAGCCAATATAATTCTGTAACCTGAACTTCTAATTCTCAAATTATATTCCAGGTACCACCCTTAGAATTAAGACCCTACAAAACATAGCAAAACATTTCTCATGAAATTTGCAAAACTTTTTATTTGGATGTGACCTTTTTTTCTGAGATTTGGAAAGAACTAAATTAAATATATAAAATAAAGTTGTTAGAACTGTGAAGCTGAACACATTTTAGGGACATCTATTTGTTTCAAATCCAAGTGCACATTGATGGAATTAGAAGCAACCTGAATCTCCAGATTACAGTTTAAATGCCCTGTACACATACAGGGTTTCCCAGGTGGTGCTAATGGCAAAGAACCCTCCTGACAATGCAGGAGACACAGGAGACATGGGTTCTATCCCTGGGCCAGGAAATGCCTAGTAAATGGCAACCCACCCCAGTATTCTGGCCTGGAAAATTCCATGGACTGGGGAGCCTAGAGGGCTACAGTCAATGGGACTTCAAAGAGTCAGACACGGCTGAGTGACTAAGCATTCAACATACAGAACAAATATAAACATACTTTCATACAAATACATGAAGGGATACATACTAAATAAGTAGAATCTCCTTCCCCAAATCATAAATATTCAAAAAATATGTTTAAAAGGGTTAATATTTAAAATGGCTACTCAGAAGCCATTAGTTGTAAGAACGACATTTATAAGACATTACTCTGAGCACTTCATTACTTTGGCCACATCCTGAAGCAATCTTTAATAATTTCTTTAATAGAATGAGCAGATCATAACTGTAATGAACCTCTTCAACTTTTTTAATGGATATTTTATTAGATAAAATAGATATTTGTTCCCTGTGTTTAAACCTCTTATAAAAATCCCATGTAAGTTACATTCAATATTAAAAAATAAAAAAACAGAAGTCAGTTCTCTTTATTTTGATCAATTAGATATAAATATACTTTGGGGCCAGTCAAATCTAACTATATTTTTGAGAACCCAATAGGCATAGAATGCAAAGCTAAAATAATTTCAAAATTCTAATACATTTTTTTTCTTCCACAAAGAGGCTGGAGCATCTATAATAATTATCAACATGTCAATGCCCTTTCACTCTACCGCACACCAAGTGACACACAAGATCACCACTGGTGGATCAGAGGCAAAGCATGCATGGGGCATCACAGTGTCTTCATCCAAGAATAGGAATTCTGAGCCAACCCTTTCTTTAAAATTTCTCCTAGGAATTATTGAATTCACTCTTGTCAATCAGATGATGCAGCATATTTATTGAGTCAGTAAATTAGACCCATAAGCCATGTGATAGACTTTTTATAGCCTAGAAACTATTGCAGAAAAATAGAACAAAAAGACTTATAGCAACTAGGCTGACATAGTCTTTGGTATAAGGTGAGAAAAAAAATACTAATGAACCTTCCAGATTGAAATTGTAAAATTGATAAGTAAGCAAGTCCTGAATTTAATTTTTTATAGATGCTCTTTGTTCAGTCACTAAGTTGTGTCCTATTCTGAAACCCCACGGACTGTAACGTGCCAGGCTCTTCTGTCCACTATCTGCCAAAATTTACTCAAGTTTATATCCAGTGATGCCATCTAATCATCTCATCCTCTGTCACCCCCTTCTCCTCCTACCCTCAATCTTTCCCAGGATCAGGGTCTTTTCCAATGAGTTGGCTCATCACATTAGGTGGCCAAAGTATGGGAGTTTTAGCTTCAGCACCAGTCCTTCCAGTTAGTATTCAAGACTGATTTCCTTTGGGATTGACTAGTTTGATCTCCTTGCTGTCCAAGGGACTCTCAAGAGTCTTCTGCAAAACCACAATTTGAAAGCATCAATTCTTTGGTGCTAAGCCTTCCTTTGAAATTAAAAGACGCTTACTCCTTGGAAGAAAAGTTATGACCAACCTAGATAGCATATTCAAGAGCAGAGATATTACTTTGCTGACTAAGGTCCATCTAGTCAAGGCTATGGTTTTTCCAGTAGTCATGAATGGATGTGAGAGTTGGACTGTGAAGAAGGCTGAGCACTGAAGAATTGATGCGTTTGAACTGTGGTGTTGGAGAAGACTCTTGAGAGTCCCTTGGACTGCAAGGAGATCCAACCAGTCCATTCTGAAGGAGATCAGCCCTAGGATTTCTTTGGAAGGAATGATACTAAAGCTGAAACTCCAGTACTTTGGCCACCTCATGCTAAGAGTTGACTCATTGGAAAAGACTCTGATGCTGGGAGGGATTGGAGGCAGGAGGAGAAGGGGACGACAGAGGATGAGATGGCTGGATGGCATCACTGACTCGATGGACATGAGTCTGAGTGAACTCCGGGAGTTGGTGATGGACAGGGAGGCCTGGCGTGCTGCGATTCATGGGGTTGCAAAGAGTCGGACATGTAGTCACCGTACACAGTGATTTTGTAGCTTAAGAAAATAAAATCTTCCACTTGCTTTCACTTTTTTCTCCTTCTATTTGCCATGAAGTGTTGCAACCAGATGCCATGATCTTAGATTTCTGCATGTTAAATTTCAAGCCAGCTTTATAACTCTTCTCTTTCACCCTCATCAAGAAGTTCTTTACTTCTCTTCACTTTCAAAAACAACTGCATATATACATGTACTTTGGTGTTTGTTCTTGAGTTGCTAAATCTTGTTCAACTCTTTTGTGATCCTATGGACTGTAGCCCTCCAGGTTCCTCTGTCCATGGATTTCTCAGGGAAGAATCCTTGAGTGGTTTGCCATTTCTTTCTTCAAGGGATCTTTCCAACCCAGGGATTGAACCCACATCTCCTGCATTGATAGGTGGATTCTTCACCACTGAGCCACAGGAAAGACTACAAGTGTACTTATGTCTGTGTTTGTACTTATATCTATATAGATATAGATATAAACAAAATAAAATCAGACCATGTGATAAAAAATTATTATAGACAATTTTTTTTTTTTACATGGCTATGTGTAAAAGTTTGTGAGCTTCCCTGGTGGCTCAGTAGTAAAGAATCTGCCTGCCAATACAGGAGAAGTGGATTTGATCCTTGGGTTGGGAAGATTCTGTGGAGAAGGAAATGCCAACCCATTCCAGTATTCATGCCTGAGAAGTCCCCTGGACAGAGGAGACTGATGAGTTACAGTCCATGGATTCACAAAGAGTGGGACTCAACTTAGCAACTCGAAAACAACAACGTGTAAGTTTGCAACATGTATTATATAAAGTTTCTTTTCTTTTTGCTTATTAAAATGTGAGAAGGGTAGTCAGAGAGGCAAGGAAAGAAAAGACGTGCAGTTTCTTTCTTTAAAAAAACTGTTTTACAAACTCAGCTTTTTGAAATGCAAAGACATTATCAAATACAACACAGAATTGAAATGCAAAAAATGTCTGATAAGGCCAATTCTCAGTTGATGGTTCAGTTTTAGTGAATTGTCTTTTTACTATCCAGCACTTCAAATCCTTTTAGCAGAAGGTGAAATATAAGTGTAGCAGTAAATAAAAGAAACAGAAACACCATAACACTGATTCATATTCCTTATGTAAAATAATAGTGAATTCAGTCCCTGCAAGAAAACAAACAAATCTCACCTGGCTAACGTCTACGTCTTGCTATTGAGTCTTAGCTGCCTCTGCCTCTGAGCTCTCAACCTCCCAATATTATGCTTTCTGCCTCAGCAAGGCTTCCCTCACTATGCCAAAATACTGAATAACCTATAAGACACTGCATAACAAAAGTCTCTTTTGTAAGTAAAAGGGGAAAACTAGTAACAAATTCTATTACAACTTGAAGTAATAGTAACAGAGTAAAAGTGCTAGATATGCAGATGACACCACACTTAGGGTAGGAAGTGGAGAAGAACTAAAGAGCCTCTTGATGAAAGTGAAAGAATAGAGTGAAAGAGTTGGCTTCAAACTCAACATTTAGAAAACTAAGATCATGCATCCGGTCCAATCAGTTCATGGCAAATAGATGGGGAAACAACGGAAACAGTGACAGACTTTGAGCTCCAAAATCGTTGCAGATGGTGACTGCAGCCATGAAATTAAAAGACCCTTGCTCCTTGGAAGAAAAGTTATGACCAGCCTAGACAGCATATTAAAAAGCAGAGACATTAGTTTGCCAACAAAGATCCACTAAGTCAAAGCTATGGTTTTTCCAGTGGTCATATATGGATATAAGAGTTGAGGTATAAAGAAAGCTGAGCACCTAAGAATTGATGCTTTTGAACTGTGGTGTTGGAGAAGACTCTTGAGAATCCCTTGGACTTCAAAGAGATCCAACAAGTCCATCCTAAAGGCAATCAGTCCTCAATAATCATTGGAAGGAATGATGTTGAAGCTGAAATTCCAATACTTTGGCCACCTGATGGGAGGAACTGACTCATTGGAAAAGACCCTGATGCTGGGAAAGATTGAAGGTGGGAGGAGAAGGGAACAACAGAGGATGAGATGGTTGGATGGCATCACCAACTCAATGGACATGAGTTTTAGTAGGCTCTGGGAGTTAGTGATGCACCAGAAAGCCTAGTATGCTGCAGTCCATGAGGTCACAAAGAGTCAGACGGATTCAACTGAACTGAAAAGTGTTAGATAGCATCACCAACCAATAGACATGAGTTTGAGCAAACTCTGAGACACAGAGAAGGCAGGGAAGCCTGGAGTCCTATAGTCCGTGGGGCCGCAAAGAATTGGACACAATTTAATGACTGAATAGCAACAACAAAAAGTGCTATTTTTAAAATCCAGAGGGCCTGGGAATTGGTAGACTGACTAATTTGGCTTTAATTGTGAACCAAAAATTTAAATTAAAGGATTTTAATTTGTCAATCAAAAAAGTTACACATTCTTAATTTAAATATTTTATTTTGAATTAAATTTGTATGTTTGTTTGCTAAACTTTTGATATAGGGCCAAAGCTTTTTTGAGGATATAAATTTCATAGGAGTTTAGAATGAACTATTTTAAATAAACCACACCCCAAATTTAACATAAGCTTATAATTTCTCATTTCATCATGATCAGAGCAATATGGATGAAAGTGTGACTCTTTGTGACTCCACGAACTGTAGCCTGCCAGGCTCCTCTCTCATGGAAATTTCCAGACAAGAATACTGAAGTGGGTTGCCATTCCCTTGCCCAAGCAATCTTCCAAACCAAGGATCAAATCTGGTTTTCTGCACTGCAGACAGATCCTTTATGAGATGAACCACCACTGAGTCAGTTAAGTCACTCAGTCGTGTCTGACTCTTTGTGACCCCATTGACTGCAGCAGGCCAGATTTCCCTGCCCATCACCAACTCCCCGATCTTGCTTAAACTCATGTCCATCAAGTTGGTGATGCCATCCAACTATCTCATCCTCTGTCATCCCCTTCTCCTCCTGCATTCAATCTTACCCAGCATTACGGTCTTTTCCAATGAGTCAGTTCTTCACATCAGGTGGCCAAAGTATTGGAGTTTCAACTTCAGCATCAGTCCTTCTGATGAATATTCAGGACTGATTTCATTTAGGATGGACTGGTTGGATCTCCTTGCAGTCCAAGGAACTCTCAAGAGTCTTCTCTAACACCACAGTTCAAAAGCATCAATTCTTAGATGCTCAGCATTCTTTATAGCTCAGTTCTCACATCCATACATGACTACTGGAAAAACTATAGCTTTGACTAGACAGATCTTTGTTGGCAAAGTAATGTCTCTGCTTTTTAATATGCTGTCTAGGTTGGACATAGCTTTTTTCCCAAGGAGCCAGCGTCTTTTAATTTCATGGCTGCAGGAAATTTGTATCCCAATCTTTTAGAGTTGACTTGCCCACATCCATTATATCTACTCCTGTGGGCAAGAATCCTTTAGAAGAAATGAAAGAAGCTATCATACTAAACAAAAGAGTCAGAAATGCAGTACTTGGATGCAATCTCAAAAATGACAGAATTATCTCTGTTTGTTTCCAAGGCAAACCATCCAATACCACAGTAATCCAAGTCTATCTCCTGACCAGTAATGCTAAAGAAACTAAAGTTGAACGGCTCAGTAAGACCAATAAGACCTTTGAGAACTAACACCCAAGAAGGATATCTTTTTCACTATAGAGGACTGGAATGCGAAAGTAGGAAGTTAAGAAACACCTGGAGTAACAGGCAAATTTGGCCTTGAGTACAGATTGAAGCAGGGCAAAGGCTAATAGTTTTCCCAAGAGAAAGCACTGGTCATAGCAAACACCGTCTTCCAACAACACAAGAGAAGACTCTACACATGGACATCACCAGATGGTCAACACTGAAGTCAGATTGATTATATTCTTTGACAAAGATGGAGAAGCTCTATACAGTCAGGAAAAACAAGACCAGGAGATTACTGTGGCTCAGATCATGTACTCCTTCTTGCTAAATTCAGACTTCAACTGAATAAAGTAGGGAAAACCACTAGACCATTCAGGTATGACCTAAATCAAATCCTTTCGATTATACAGTGGAAGTGAGAAATAGATTTAAGGGACTAGATCTGATAGACAGAGTGCCTGATGAACTATGTACTGATGTTTGTGACATTTTACAAGAGACAGGGATCAAGATCATCTGCAAGAAAAAGAAATGGAAAAAAGCAAAATGGTTGTCTGAGGAGGCCTTACAAATAGCTGAGAAAAGAACAGAAGTGAAAAGCAAAGGAAAAAAGGAAAGATACACCTCTGTCAATGCAGAATTCCAAAGAAAAGCAAGGAGAGATAAAAAGCCTTCCTCAGTGATCAGTGCAAAGAAATAGAAGAAAACAATAGAATGGGAAAGACTAGAGATTTCTTCTAGAAAATTAGAGATAGCAAGGAAACATGCAAAGATGGGCACAATAAAGGACAGAAACAGTATGGACCTAACAGAAGCAGAAGATATTAAGAAGAGGTGTCAAGAATACACAGAAAAACTATACAAAAAAGATCTTCACGATCCAGATAATCATGTTGGTGTGCTCACCTAGAACCAGATATCCTGGAATGTGAAGTCAAGTGGGCTTTAGGAAGCATCACTATGAGCAAAGCTAGTGGAGGTGATGGAATTCCAGATGAGCTATTTCAAATCCTTAAAAATGATGCTGTGAAAGTGCTGCACTCAATATGCCAGCAAATTTGGAAAACTCACCAGTGGCCACAGGACTGGAAAAGGTCAGTTTTCATTCCAATCTCAAATAAAGACAATGCCAAAGAATACTCAGACTCCTGCACAATTGCACTCATCTCACATGCTAGTAAAGTAATGCTCAAAATTCTCCAAGCCAGGGTTCAGCAATACATGAACCGTGAACTCCCAGATGTTCAAGCTGGTTTTAGACAAGGCAGAGGAATCAGAGACCAAATTGAAAACATCCACTGGATCATCAAAAAAGCAAGATAGTTCCAGAAAAAAATATCTATTTCTGCTTTATTGACTGTGCCAAACATTTGACTGTGTGAATCATCACAGATTGTGGAAAATTCTGAAAGAGATGGGACTACCAGACCACCTAACCTGTCTCTTTAGAAATCTGTATGCAGATCAGAAAGCAACAGTTAGAACTGGACATGGAACAATAGTCTGGTTCCAAATAGAAAATGGAGAATATCAAGTCTGTATATTGTCACCCTGCTTATTTAACTTCTATGCAGAGTACATCATGAGAAATGCTGGGCTGGAAGGAGCACAAGCTGGAATCACGATTGCTGGGAGAAATAGCAATCACCTCAGATATGCAGATGACACCACTCTCATGGCAAAATGTGAAGAATAACTAGAGAGCCCCTTGATGAAAAAATGAAAGAGGAGAGTGAAAAAGTTGGCTTAAAACTCAGCATTCAGAAAACTAAGATAATGGCATCTGGTCCCATCACTTCATGGCAAATAGATGGGGAAACAGTGGAAACAGTGGCAAACTTTATTTTGGGGGCTCCAAAATCACTGCATATGGTGAGTGCAGCCATAAAATTAAAAGACACTTACTCTTTGGAAGAAAATTTATGATAAAACTAGACAGCTTATTATAAAGCAGAGACATTACTTTGTCAATAAAGGTTTGTCTAGTCAAGGCTATGGTTTTTCCAGTAGTTATGGATGTGAGAGTTAGACTATAAAGAAAGCTGAGCACTGAAGAATGATGCTTTTGAACTGTGGTGTTGGAGAAGACCCTTGAGAGTCTCTTGGACTGCAAGGAGATCCAATCAGTCCATCCTAAAGGCAATCGGTCCTGAATATTCATTGGAAGGAATGATGTTGAAGCTGAAACTCCAATACTTTGGCCACCTGATGGGAGGAACTGACTCATTTGAAAAGATCCTGATGCTGGGAAAGATTGAAGGCAAGAGGAGAAAGGGATGACAGAGGATGAGATGGTTGGATGGCATCACCGATTCAATGAATATGAGTTTGAGTAAACTCTAGGAGTTGATGATGGACAGGGAGGCCTGGAGTACTGCAGTCAATGGGGTCACAAAAGTCAGAGATGACTGAGTGACTGAACTGAAACTGAAACTACCACATCCAATTCCACTGCACATTTTACATTTCTTTCTTGAGTCTTTCCAAAGTATTTAATATAGATTTCATGACAATAGAAGTACTTTTATTTTTGCACTCCTATTCCATTGGCTTAGGTAATAAGCAGTTCAATGATTCAATTTAGGGACTATCAACTGGCATAGAAGAGAACAAACATGGCTGACTCTAGTTATGCTGTCAACTCAAGGAGCAGGATCCAGGAGTGTGTAGGGTCCTAGTCAGGGTTCTACCAGCGCTGAGCCCTCTACCAAGATTTCAATGAGAGATCAGTATATTTTTCAAAGGGAATAGAGAATGTTGGTTAGATCAATGAATCTGGAAAGTGCAGACAGCTTAGTAGGGCTTCCAGCATGATTAGGGTATAGTGCTGCCTTGTGGAATATAGGGTCAGGGATGCAGCTGTGACCCAGAAGTCAGAGCCACAGACTCCAAGAAACACTGGCGGAAACCTAGGAAGTGCTGGTGAGAGAGAAGTGACAAGAACACAGAGAGCACATATCTTAACACAAATGAAATTTTTGTACTTTCTAATTCACTTGGGAAAAAAGACAAAGTATTGAATTGTCCACCTCAGATAATTTTTCCCCAAAGTTGGGAAAATGTGAAAAAATCTCAAGGAAATCTGAGTTTAAATGAAAATAATTGAAAATAGTGTTCCAGGCATAGGGAAATCTTGAGACTTACAGGCTTAAAAGAACAAGCAAATAGAAGGGAAAGCAAGCCAAGATCTCATTGAAGTTATTTGGACATGTTGGAATTTTTTTCAGGCTAGTTTGAGTGAAATAAATAGCCATCAAAGAGTTTTAAGCAAAAGTATGATTTTTTTTCAGTTAATGTTTTTCAAAAGACCATCCTGGTTGCAGTTTCTAAATGATTTCAGTAAAGACTCTCATGACAAACAGAGATGGGTTAAGAGAATAAGGGTGAAAGCCAGAAATCTTGCAATTATATTGAAAGTAAAACAGCTTTTCTAGGAAATATCACAGCAAAATGTACTGGGTTATATTTGTACAACATATCTTATTTTTGTGGAACTGTAATCAAATCAAGGAAAGTAACTGAAATCATGACTTATTTTATTCATTGGATAACCCTGAGAAGAGATGGCTTTTAATAGAGGCAGATAAAGTAATTGAGGACTACCTTGGTGGCTCAGATGATAAAGAGTCTACCTGCAATGTAGGAGACCAGGGTTTGATCCCTGTGTTGGGAAAATATTCTGGAGAAGAGAATGGCTACCCACTCCAGCATTCTTACCTGGAGAAGTTCAGTGACAGAGGAACTTGGTGGGCTCTAGTCTCTGGGGTCTCAAAGAGTTGGACATGATTGAGCAGCTAACACATAAACACATAAAGGACTTTCCTACAGGGTTTATGGGGGTCATTCAGAGGATATTGTCTTGGAAACTTATTAAAGTCTTGCTCTACTTTAATCAGTTTTCCCAAATATGTTGTGGTGCTATGCATGCCAGTCTTTAGCACTTCGCTTATTACAGATGTTTGAGGACTGAACACAGAATTTTTCTTTGGGAAAATTTGCCCTTTTTAACACCAAAGCTGGTATCATCATCTCTCATTCTAATGTTTTAAAGACTTCGGAGTCAAGAAGACCTGAATGTGACCTCTGAAACAATCCTTAAACATTCTGGGCTTTAACTTCTTCTTATATAAAATATGATGTTACTACCTATGTCATACTTATTTGAGATACCTAGCTCCATACCTACTGAATAAAATGCATTCAATAAATGGCAATTGTACCTAATTCTTGTACTAAGCTTCCATAGCAAAAATAGGTGACTTACGAGAGTAAATAATAACATTATGTGCAAAACTTTACCGTCTGATCCTCTATTATATTTGACCAATTTACAAATGAAAGCATGGTGGAGAATGAAACAGCTCTCAGCACATAAAAGCAGGTTTGGGGTCACCTTTAACCAAAGGACATAATGCTCAGACTGATTTTGAAGGATGGTAACTCAAGTAACCGCAAGAAAAAGTTGGATGATTTTAATAATGCCTGTAGGGACTTTCCTAGTGGTCTAGTGGTTAAGAAGCTGCCTTGCAATTGCAGGGGGCATGGGTTCAATCCCTGGTTAGGGAACTAAGATCCCACTTTCTGCAGAGCAACTAAGCCCGTGTGCCACAGTTACTAAGCCCACGCACTCTGGAGCCTGTGCTTCACAACTAGAAAGTCCAGTAAGCCTCAATGAAAGATCCTGTGTAACACAATGAAGACTTGAACCAGCAAATAAAAAAATAAATATTACAAAATAATAATGCCAGTAGACCGAACCGGAACAGAAAACCTATAAACAAATTGAAACAACTCTAGAGACAAGCTACTCTCCTGCTCTCTCTGAAAACATGGGACATCTCTTCTCCATTTGCATCTTAATCTCCAAACACATCTAATTGTCTTTCTCAGCTTTCTCTGGATCATAGTTATTGTTGATCCTATTTCTACTTCAAATTAGCAAATTCTTCCTGTGTTTTTAATTCAATTAGATCTAAGTTCAAGCTGTTTCATATACTAATACAAGGGCCACAGCAAAGTAGGTAATCATATGACTTATGTACCTTGTTCCATGACCTCTCAACTGTCACCTAGCATTCATAATCATCTATGTTTTAAGGAAACTTTTTTTTACAGAAAGAAGTATCATCCAGTGGGAGTCATTAGACCAAGTTCATTTGACGCCTATGAACTAAAGCTAACTGGTATTGTCCATTATCAATTCTTTACTAATAAGTATCATTAGTAATGGGTTTCCCTAGTGGCTCAGTTGGTAAAGAATCTGCTTGCAATGTAGGAGACCCAGCTTTGATTCCTGGGTAGGGATGATCCCCTGGAGAAGGAAGTAGCAACCTACTCCAGTATTCTTGCCTGGAGAATTTCATGGACAGAAATCCTGGCAGGCTACAGTCCAAGGGATCCCAAAGGATTGGACATGACTGAGCAACTAACTTTCACTTTCATTTTCTTTGTTAGTAAAGCCTGAAACAGGATCACTATCAGTTTGTAGTGTAAAAACTTAATGAGCCAGTCACTCAGAAATACTAACACATAGTAGAGAAAATTTAGCTCAGTTTGGGTTCAGTATGTGTCCTGTGTGTGTTTAGTCACTCAGTTGTGTCAGACTCTTGCAACCACATGGACTGTAGTCCTCCAGGCTCCTACAGGGATTTTTCAGGCAGGAATATTGAGTGGGCTGCCACCTCCTCTTCCAGGGAAACTTCCCCATCAAGAGATCAAACTGATGTATCCTGTGTCTCCTGCATTGGCAGGCATATTCTTTACCACTGAGTCACCTGGGAAGCCCATGTGGACTGTAGCCTGCCGGATTCCTCTGTGCATGGGATTCTCCAGACAAAAATACTGGAGTGGGTTGCCATTTCCTTCTCCAGGGGATCTTCTCCACTCAGGGACTGAACCCGAGTCTCTTATGTCTCCTGCACTGGCAAGCTCAGTATAGCTGTTTCAAATTAAAATCCGATCATAGTCACTTAAATTGTAATATCTGAATTCTGTGGACTTACCCTAGTTGTAAAAAGTCAGCATTTCTACTCTCCTTCAGTTTTACTTTCCTAAGTCTAACATATTCTTTAATAAATTCCAGAAAATCCCACAGGGCATCTCAAAAGTGTTCATGTAATACCTGTATTCCTACAGAAATTTCTACCTACATGTATTTCTCCTCAACAGCTGCCTTGCTGATATTTGTTGCCCTCAAATCTCTCCAGAGAGGGAGGTCACCTCTGATCTGCTTCTTGAGCATGTTGGGAAGTCACCTTGCCTGAGATGTTTCTCTCTGGTGTATCATAGAGTTGCAGAACACACAATGTGCCCCAACTATGCTGTGTTTCTTAACTATTTACATTTCATACACTTTATTGAGTCTCTACTGAGCTCTGGACACATTGAAGCACTTGGGATATAACAGTAAATAAGACACTTATGATACTTGCCTTCAGGAGTTTATAATCTAGAGGAAAAGAAATTTTAAATTCCTGTTATGCTCATGTTGAGTGGAATGACTATTGCAAAATATAAATAAATGACAAATGTTAGAAGAATGTGTAGAAATTGCAACTTTTGTACAGTTGGCAGGAATGCAAAATGCAGTGCAGCCACTATAAAAATAATTATGGAGGTTCCTAAAAAAATTAAATGTAGAATTACTATATGATCCAAAAAATTCACTTCTAAGTATATACTTTAAAGAATTGAGGCAGAGTCTCTAAGAGATATTTGACCAGTAATGCTTATAGCAGCATTATACACAATAATCAAAAAGTAAAAGCAATGCAAGTGTTCATCAATAGACTAACTGATAAACAAAATGTGGTATATACATACAATGGAATGTTATTTGACCATAAAAAGGAAGGAAATTCTGACATATATTACATTGTAGATGAACTTTGATGACATTTATGCTAAGTGAAATAAGCCAGTCACAAAAAATCAAATATTGTATGATTCCACTTGTATGAGATATCTACAAGTAGTCAAATTCATAAGGACAGAATATAGAAGGGTGGTTGCTGGAGGCTGAGAAGAGAAGTGAATGAGGAATTGTATAATGGGTTTAGAGTCTCAGTTTTGCAGAATGAAAATAATTATGGAGATTTCACAATCACTTGAATGTAAGTTCACACCTCTCAACTGTATACTTAAAAATGGTTAATATGGCTAATTTTATTTATGCATATTTTACTACAATTATTTTTTTTTTAAAGTTCTCTGTTGTATTTCTGGAGCCTTAAAGAGTTCCTTATTGTGATAAGGACAATATTATACAACCCCAACTGTAGCTTACACATTGCCATCTGCCACATATGTCTCCAATCTCTAAAAAACCATCTCTAAAGCTGCTTTTATCTGATATCCTTTTAGAGAATTCAATCACTAAATCTGAGAGTAAAACAGATACTATATCAATAACACCATAGGTAATCTCCTTTTCCTCTTTGTTTTGAATACCACAAGAACCTCCCCTCTTTCAAATCCTTACCAAATTTCTGCTTCTGGGCCAGTCTTGCAAATGGATACCAGATAAGTCAGAAGGAAGGAAGAGTGTTGACAGCCTTGCATGCCTGACTGCCTTCATCTGAATTGAGCCAAATGTGTTATACCATAAATGGCCCATTCTCTTCCTTCCACTTTGGCAAAACTCATCAATATAGAATTTCACATGAACAAGTGGGCTGAATCTAAAAAGCCATTGTTCTTATATTATATTCAGATCTTAAATATGTCAATAAAAATTAAAATTTAAAATGCAATTAATTCATGACAGCACCAGAGCATATTAAAGCCAGTGTTTATTAAGAATTTACAATGAGTTGAGCACTATCCTAAATGGTTTAAATATATTTACTCCCTTAATCGTCACAACAATCGAATGAACTGATACTGTGGTCTGCATTGTGAAACTGGGGAAAGAGAGACATTACAAATCTTGCCCAATAGTGCACATACATCAGTTCAGTCCAGTTCAGTCGCTCAGTCGTGTCCGACTCTTTGCGACCCCATGAATCGCAGCACACCAGGCCTTCCTGTCCATCACCAACTCCCGGAGTTCACTCAAACTCACGTCCATCAAGTCAATGATGACTTCCAGCTATCTCATCCTCTGTCATCCTCTTCTCCTCCTGCCCCCAATCCCTCCCAGCATCAGAGTCTTTTCCAATGAGTCAACTCTTCGCATGAGGTGGCCAAAGTACTGGAGTTTCAGCTTTAGCATCACTTCTTCGAAAGAACACCCAGGACTGAGCTCCTTTAGAATGGACTGGTTGGATCTGCTTGCAGTCCAAGAGACTCTCAAGAGTCTTCTCCAACACCACACATCAAAAGCATCAATTCTTCAGTGCTCAGCTTTCTTCACAGTCGAACTCTCGCATCCATACATGACCACTGGAAAAACCATAGCCTTAACTAGATGGACCTTTGTTGGCAAAGTAATGTCTCTGCTTTTGAATATGCTATCTAGGTTGGTCATAACTTTCCTTCCAAGGAGTAAGCGTCTTTTAATTTCATTGCTGCTATCACCATCTGCAGTGATTTTTGAGCCCCCAAAAATAAAGTCTGACACTGTTTCTACTGTTTCCCCATCTATTTGCCATGAAGTGATGGGACCAGATGCCATGATCTT